>JAWNZC010000291.1:345000-555000 GCA_035771165.1 Paragorgia papillata
AAAGATACAGCATTCGCATCCGAGCTGTATCTGATTTACTACGGCTCGCTTGCAGCTCGCCTTGTAAATCAGATACAGCTCGGCTGCTCATGCTGTATCTATTACATAGAATCTCAAACTCATTAATAATTCATGAAGAAAACACAAAGAAAATTAGTACCGTGTCGGTGGCTTGGTTATCTTAGAAGTAATAGATACAGCATGAGCAGCCGAGCTGTAACTGATTTACAAGGCGAGCTGCAAACAAGCCGTAGTAAATCAGATACAGCTCGGATGCGAATGCTGCATCTTTCTAAAAATACAAATGCATCTAAGTAATCAAGTTCACCAACTATTTTGGGGATATAGTCTGTTTTAGCCGAGAAAATCGAAGCTAAAGTTTATGTAAATCAGGACGATGCTGTATCCGATTTACAACCACTGCTACGGTATTGATTTCTTTTGAATTTTCGTCATGAATTATTAATGATATTTTAATTACATTTACGCCTCATGTAATTTTCTCTTAAAATACTGATTTGTTTGAGATGCTATATCATACACTCAGAAGAGTGTTTCATCAGGACATCCAAACACCTCGGAGTTTATTCAAAAACCTCGGCTTGATTTTCAACAAACGTCTCGGAGTTTGGATATCCTGATGAAACACTCCTCCTCGTGTATGATATACTACGTCAGAGAACTTTTCTAATTGTTAAATATATTTTCTTTCAGCTGGTGTGGAAAGATTCAAAGGAGATTGGTATGGCTTGGGCCAAGTCTTCTGATGGTCAGAGTGTGTACGTTGTAGCCCGTTATCATCCAGCAGGAAACATGAAAGGAGAATTCGAGAAGAACGTCTTTCCACAGAACAAATAATTTGGAGACTGCTTTAATCTTTCTTAATTGTTGGAACACGGGCAAACATAATTAGAAAAACTTTAATATTCATTAGAACGTGGTTTTTAAACATTCTTATTTCAATCGTATTCTACTTCTGCGCATGAATTCATTTCAATAAAACATAACACTTGTATAACGCATTTTTTAATGGAAAAAATTAAATTTACTAAAAATTTGTGAATTGGAAATTCTGAACTTACTAGAACAACTACTTCTCGATCTTTTAAGGCCTTGGCCAAACGCTTTCAACATTTCATTCAACATTGTTGAATTCAACCGCGATTCAACATGTTGAAAGCGTTTGGCCACCCTGTTGAATGATGTTGAACGTTGTTGAATGTTGTTGAACTGTAACTATAACTAGTTACTTTTTTAAAGAACTGTAACTAGTTACAATATTTGGTTCAAAAATGTGACTAGTATAGTTACTGATATTCAGTTGGGGATGTCATTCTTTCTTGATAAAAATGGTTTTGATATAATAATAAAGGTACATTATGTACACATTTGACTATTTCTGCTTAGTGGCAACTATATTTATGCATTTAGCTGTAAAAACATAATTATGGTACTGGTATCTAAAACCTAGTAATTTCTTTGTTGATTCTAGTAACACGGACAATGGAATGTAACTTTGTAACTAGTTACAAAATTTTTGAAGTAACTTTGTAATTGTAACTAGTTACTTTCTTTTCATTGTAACTTTTATCGGTAACTAGTTACTTTTCTAACGATGTAACTGTAACTATAGTTACAAAAATTATGTAACTTCTACAGCACTGGGTACAACTCGTCGCATCACTTCAACTATACATCTCATATGCAAATACTAGCTAGTCACTACCGCTTAAGAGCACAAATGACTACTAAGTTGCAACCTTAGCTCTCCATCCGAGTCTCAGTAGCTCAATCAGGTTAGAGCATCTAACTGGTCATTAGAAGGTTTCAACCTTGTCTGGGGCTCAGAAATTCTGAGTATTTATAAGCTTGACCAAGTAGCTCTGTAAAAGACTTCTCCCTTCCAAGTTTGTGGTCCCCGTCCACTATAAAACACTACAGTTTTAACAACTTTGAAGCAAGTACTTCTCGTAAGGGAACAGCTATAAGCCAAATCCCAAAGCAGTCCGCTAAATAAGGATCTGACTATAATTATAGTCGAGTTTTAATTCGGTTTAGTCCTTATATTTTAAATAATACATTAATCTTCTGCTTCAATCTGCTATAGTAGTATTCATTAAGCTATATACTATTATTGAAAGTACCTTTAATTGGCAGTTACAAACTGGCAAAACTAGTTTGGTTGTCATAGTGGTAGATCTTATCAGATAAAATAACGGAACAACTTATAAACCGTGCTTGTCTAAAATAAAAATGATTTATGTTGACTAGAAATAATAAAAATTAGGTGATAATAAGAATAACATTAAATCCAAGCTAGCGATAAAATGTTATAATTTGATACAGGTATATCAAACTATTCTTAACTTTCTGTAAGCTTAAACTGTTTTTGAATAGTTGAAACTATTATCTTATACGTGAATCTATTTTGTCTATCAACCGTTTTTTAATTAATACTATCTAAATATGACTGCAATAAAGGATTTTCACGAAGAGCTTAAAGAATCCAATGCGTATCAAAGACATGGATGCTTGGCTTTGTTTGAGAAGCATATAGCCGGTACCAATTTGATAACTATTGTATGCTTCAGTTCATTTCATGGCAATATTAATTAACTCTAACCGTTATACGTTTGCTACTTTCAAAATATTAACTGGATAACTTTAAAACCAATTCTTTGCCATTGAATTTCCGTGGGAAAGTGACTTAAATAATTGGAAAACACACGACGACTTGTTTTTAAGAAGGAGACATCTTTAATATATGTCCGTTTGTCATGGTTTGATGCTTTGAACCGCTAAGCGGTCGTTCTAGACTGGCTAGGTTATTTTTATCAATTCTTTATCTATTTCATAATGGCTCGGTGAATGTTAAAGGTATGTTGTAATATATCTAGTTGATTGCAAAGATATTCATATCTTCTTTCAAAAAGGACAGTGTTTTTCAAAAAGGACAATATTTGAAGAAGTAATTATAAAATTCAAGCAGTTTGACAATCAATTCATTCAAGCATTTTATCGTTCAACTTATATTTAGCACGACTTGAAAACACTGTTTAGAAAACGAATTTTGTTAAATATATTTTGGAAAGAATAGAAACACAATAAGAATTAAATTGGTAAACACGTTAGATTTAACTGTCAAAACCGTCAGACAGACATATCCCACTGTTTTTTTTTAGTGATAAAGCTTCAGACTTGTTAAACACAAAGTATTTTATATATATATATATATATAAGTGAGTTTTGGTTCACGAAATGTTAGAGAGTGCTCAATACCATATATAGATAGAGCAAAATACAAAGCATGAAGTATAGTTTACCTTAAAGTCTTCGCTACCAGAGGTTTCACCCTAAACGGGATCATCAGTCGCTTGATGATTCCGTTTAGGGTGAAACCTCTGGTAGCGAAGACTTTAAGGTAAACTATACTTCATGCTTTGTATATATAGATATATATATATATAATTGATATCTATTGATATATATTTATTAAGTATTTGTGGGAGCACGGTTGGCGTGTGCTGTTAGGGTGCTGCCTCTCACCAATAGTTAAGCCCGGTTAGACGGGGTTAGTACTTGGATGGGTGACCGTCTGGGAATAACCCCGTTCTCGAGCTTGAGACTCATGTGAGTAGAGTTTAGTTGGTCTCTCCTGTGCTTCGAGGGTTTTTCACCGGGTTCTCCGGTTTTCCTCCCTCCGTAAAATCAACACCTAGGTCTTAGCTGTGATTCGTGGGCCGATATGTGTCGTATGGCGGCTGCCTGGAGCGCCTTTAATATGCCTTCGACTCGGCCATGTCAAAAATTATTGTAAGGCGCATTTGAAAACCTTAAAAGTTGAATTTGCGCGGTATAAATAAATATTAGTAGTAGTAGAGCAGTGTGGTATATCCTACATCCCGTCCTTGATACCGTGATGTATATATATATATATATATAATACTTCAGACAAATAAAAATAATACGTATTTCTAGGAGTTGCTATTGCAAAATGCAAGTGGGTTGGTCTCTCGTAACGTGTTTCATCTTACTCAGTCTGATGATTGTGGAGTCGGTTTTTGGAAAAGGTAATGCACAAATTGAGGATTAGAGTGACACTGGTCTTAGAAACTGTAGTTAGTAAAAGATATATTGGTAGATCTTGGCAAAGATCAGTGATAATAAGGACTATTATTGATGGCGAGGAGTTGCATGGATCCCGGGATGAGCTAGAGAATCAATGTTGAAATGCATTGTCATGCCGGTAACAAAGACAACAACGACGACAACGACATAGAACAATAACAATGCGAATGCTGAAGATAGGAATGAATAATAAAGAGGACTAGTTATTCTACTGTTTAAATTTTACTCAGCTAACGACCGTATAGAAGAAAACTGGCGCAACGCATGGGGAAATCCAAGAAACCATCAGCTAAAGAAAGACTATGTTGAAGACAATCCAGGTATGACAGCATAATAATACTGTACTGCACTGCACTGCGCTGCGCTGCGCTCCACTCCACTCCACTCCACTGTTACTCTACTGTCCTCCACTCCACTCCACTCAATTGTACTATGCTGTACTGTATTTTCCGTCTAGATCCAGAGCTGACAGACATACTTGGATACAACCCGATACCACAGAATGTTGTTGAACCCAAAACAAAACTGTTTGGAAAATCTGATCAAAACGAGAAATCAGAACTGTGGCCAAACAGCAAGGTCTATTATGCATTTAGTTCAAATGTTGGTACGTATGCTGTAAATAAATTTTTTTTAAAGGGGATTGGCATTAAAAATTAAGTTTGTCTAACTTGAAAGAACTCATAAAATTGTAATAGAAGATCCTTTACAACTTTTTCGTATCTTTCTGCGTTTTCAAGATATTTCAATTTGTTTGATATGTAAATGAGATGGTCTCTGACGTCAGGAGTGAGGTAAAATATTTTCATACAGAGCAAAATCACTTACATATCTAACATGAAATGTTCAGCGTCGCAAGAAGTTTTTATCTGCACAGTTTCAAATGATTTCGATGAACAAACTTAGAGATATAACTGGTTTTGCTACATGTGAAAATATTTTACCCCACACCTGACGTCAGAAACCATCTCATTTACATATCAAACAAATTGAAATATCTTGAAAACGAAGAGAGATACGAAAAAGTTGTAAAGGATGTTCTATTACAATTTTATGAGTTCTTTCAAATTAGACAAACTTAATTTTTAGTGCTATTGCCCTTTAATAATAAGGTGTTACTCCAAGTGACGAACCATACCGGACAAGTAGAGAAAACTCTACTTGGCTGGGCTGGGATTCGAACCCGCGACCTTCGGTTTACTAGTCCGATGCTCTACCAACTGAGCTACAGATCAAGTTGGAAGCTGAAGGTCAAATGAATAGTACTTAGGCTATTTGATATCTCGAAACAGACTAGTTTCTTCAATATCTAGACAACAGTCTTCATACATAACGATTTCGAATGATTATCGTGTAACAACTGTACCACAATAACCATTCGAAATTTTTCATAATTTTAAAAGATAGATCAGATGATTGAAATATGTGTCCTGCGGAAAAGTTTATTGATTAACACCCTATTCACTCTGTAGACAGGGAAGGTCGCCAAGAAATAAAATCAGTCATGCGAGAATGGGAGGGAAATTCGTGTTTAAAATTCTTCGCCCGAGGAACGCAAGCAAGATATATTGAATTTACATATCGTGGAAGGTAAGCCACATTAAACTACTCATTAGACATGATCAGTACTTTTGCTATGTTAGTGCTGCGACAGCTACCACTAGCATCATCACCAGCACCACTATCAGTACTACCATTATCACCAGCACCACTATCAGTACTACCATCATCATCACCAGCACCACTATCAGAACTACCATCATCATCACCAGCACCACTATCAGAACTACCATCATCATCACCAGCACCACTATCAGTACTACCATCATCACCAGCACCACTATCAATACTACCATCATCATCACCAGCACCACTATCAGTACTACCATCATCACCACCACCACTATCAGTACTACCATCATCACATCCACCATCGCAAATACTACCACCATCATCGCCATCACTATCGCAACTACCACCATCATCATCACCATCAGCACTACCACCACCACACCTACCACCATCACCGCCACCATCACCATCGCATCTACCACCATCACCACCACTATCACTACTACCACCACTATCACTACTACCACCATTATCAGTACTGTATACCATCACTATCACTACTACATGACCACTGCAGCGCTATTCTTATTGCTATTGTAATTATCACTTTGACTCTCGTTATCTCCGCTACCTCAAGGTGCTATGTAGGAGAAGGAAAACCCAATTCCAAAAGAATATTATCAATCGGCACAAAATTAAACATGTGCTCAAGGGGCGCATTACTTAAAGGTCTTGGACAAGCAGTTGGTGTAAATGAACTTCCTGAGGTTTATAAAAGATACTTTGGTCCACAAGAAACGAACGTGTTAGGCGCAGAAGTAATTGGACGTGCTAAAAAGTTATATAAATGTGATGGTAGGTGTCTGTTATTTACAAGTAGCCAATCATAGCAGGTGTATATTGTTACTCACCCATTTTATAACGACTTGTGATTTGTTCTGTTCCTTCCAGAAATATCAGGTCAAAAACAAGGCGGCGATGAAGGTACGAATGACGTCATCTCAACCAGAAACAATGCCTAATAATTATAAATAAGAGTTAAAACTAAAATATTGTCTGCTTTGTTTCTATTTCATTACAGATACTCCCCCGGATCTATTTTTCCAAACGTGTTTCAATTACATCAATCAGAAGCGAGCGTTACATAATGTTTCACTTCTAAAATGGAGCAATGATCTTTCTGACCAAGCACAGCGTTGGGCCCAGCACCTCGCTGATACGAACACAATAAGACGAGATCCAGCCGCATCGAAATTAAATGAAGGAGAGACGCTTAGTTGGTCGAAACCAGCAAAAGATAGATGCCAGGAAGAAGAGAAAGAGAGTTGCTACTCCTGCCGCCAAGCAATCGACTCTTGGTACACGAAGAAGAAAGTTAAAAGTTTTAGACGATCAAAAAACACCACGAGTTTCTCACAAGTAAGTATTAGATTGGATTGCAAAAAGATCTTTACTGAGGAAGCCACCGTCACTTTACGAGTGATTCACAACCAGTACAGTACAACACAGCACAGCACAGCACAGTACAGCACAGCACAGCACAGCACAACACAACACAACACAACACAACACAACACAACACAACACAACACAACACAACACAACACAACACAACACAACGCAGGCTAAGCACAGGAGTACAGCAGAAACAGTACGGCACGGCAGAAATTACATATACTGAAAATAAACTGATACAATGCGACTTGTAGCCCAACAAGTACTTGTGACACACGTACGATTTGACTAGTTCCCTGGCGTATAAATATCGAAAAACAACCTCGGTCTACCATCTGAGTTCCAGTGGCTCAATCGTGAGAGCGTCCGGCTGGCATTTGGAAGGTTGTGGGTTCGAGTCCCCCCCGCCTCGAATAGCTAATTAGCTAGCCTGCGGTGGGGGGGGGGGGGGATTGTAAACTTTTTCTCTCTTTAAATAAAAGTTGTTGTTGTTGTTGTTAGTCCCGTCTGGAGCTCAGAGTTTTTCTCTGAGTTTAATATACGACAGCCTGTACAGCAAAAACAAACGGAAAAAACTTTACTAACTCAAGCTGAAAAGACTAATAACATACAGCAGAAATACTATATTGTAAGCATAAGTAAGGTACGACAATACTTAAATACTTAATGTTTCAGATGATTTCAAAACCAGCAAAAGAAGTTGGGTTTGGCAGTACTGTTAGCCATAAATATGGCTTGATCGTCGTAGCAAGGTATCGTCCAAAACGAAAGGAGAAAGGAAAAACTGCCTCAGTCAGACATGTGAATAGCAAGAAAGTTCCTTTGCCCAGTCCAACGAATATAAAGACTACGAATGCTCCAGGTTAGTAATGAGTATGATCAACCGTTGATGGTACCCAAGTCTATATTGTACACTTAACACTTTGAGGCCTGGACTCTCCCTGTGCTGAATAAAATCGTCTGGTGTTAAGCCAGAATAAAATACTAAAGACTCATCGTCTGGCTTCAAAGTGCTAACCCTACCCTGTCTGTCTGTCTGTCTGTCTGTCTGTCTGTCTGTCTGCCTGCCTGCCTGCCTGCCTGCCTGCCTGCCTGCCTGCCTGCCTGCCTGCCTGCCTGCCTGCCTGCCTGCCTGCCTGCCTGCCTGCCTGCCTGCCTGCCTGCCTGCCTGCCTGCCTGCCTGCCTGCCTGCCTGCCTGCCTGCCTGCCTGCCTGCCTGCCTGCCTGCCTGCCTGCCTGCCTGCCTGCCTGCCTGCCTGCCTGCCTGCCTGCCTGTCTGTCTGTCTGTCTGTCTGTCGAATTGCCATGTCAAATGAGATGTGAAACTAATCTTAAATATTTTTTTTAAATCTCTCTTATCACTTGCTTCCTCGAATTAATTAAATTTCTACATAGAAATTTTTAAAAGTATTCTCGGCTTTCTTGTAAAGCAGTTACATAACTGAAGAAATTCCGAATTTAAATAAATACCTCTCTCTCAGATCACAATTATCTAAAAATCTAAAATCTTAGACATAAGAATAGACACAACAAAACAATAAACCTACAAATAACTCCCTAAACATATTTCTTCCAGATTATTTCGACGAAGACTGTTTAATTCAACATAACATCAAGCGTAAAGAACATGGCTCCCCACCTCTGAAGTGGAGTGCGCAGCTGCAAGAGCATGCTCAGACGTGGGCAAATAAACTTGCTTCTATGGATAACGTCATTTCTGACCCAGCAGCTGTCAGAATGTACAACGAAGGTGAAAATCTAGGTTGGATCGCTCCTGTAAAACCAAAGTGTACTAAAGCTGGCGAGGACAATTGCTACACGTGTATTAATATCGTTGAACACTGGTACAATGAAATAAAGCATTATGATTTTGACACAACCAAATCTTTAAATGGTAAACCAGTGCATCACTTTCTTCAGGTATTACTTCCTATTATTATGATACGTAGATGGGGAGTACGGGTGGCGTGTGCTGTTAGGGCGCTGCCTCTCACCAATAGTTAAGCCCGGTTAGACGGGGTTAGTACTTGGATGGGTGACCGCTCGGGAATGACCGTTGTCGAGCTTGGAACTCATGTGAGTACAATTGTAGTTGATCTCTCCTGTGCTTCGAGGGTTTTTCGCCGGGTTCTCCAGTTTTCTTCCCTCCAGAAAATCAACACCTAACAACTTAGCTGTGATCCGTAGTCTGAACTGTGTCGTATGGCGGCTGCCTGGAGCGCCTTTGATATGCCTCGACACAGCCACGTTGATCTGCGTCCTTCGTAATTCAGCCGCTGGCTGCAAGTAAGGATGATTAGCCCCCAGTCCTTTATCCTTTTCATCCTAGATAACAAGGGTTACTTTATCCAGCTAGCTTCAAGAATACCATCATTAAGCTATGAAATAACAATTTACTTTTAAATTAAAATCAAAGTAGTGTGCTGCGTAGGCAGTGTTGAAACTTGAAACACAAATCGAAATATAGTAAGGTTGGATATAGCCTGCGTGCAGACGCTCTAGGGCTCTAGGGGGATTCCAAACAAGGGGGGATTTAGAGCGTCTGCGACAAGTTCAGTCCCACATCTTTTTCGGCTGTTTGATAGTTCTCAAACAATGGATATACTGGCAAAACGTGAAACAGAAGTCTGACGAAGGGCCTTCGCTAGAAACGTTAGCCTTCTACGTTCCATGTTTCGGCAGTATATCCAACCTTACTGTATTTCGATTTACTTTTAAATTGTATTAATACTACAATCATTACTCACAATAAGATAACTTATCGTTGTAGATGATTTGGAAAGGTACAACTGAGCTAGGTGTTGCGACAGCGGAAAGTAAAAGACACGGCGTGATTATGGTCGTTCGATATAACCCTCGGGGAAACGTTGGTTCTGAAGATAAGTTGAAGGAAAACGTGCAGCTTGCTGGTAAGTCGACATTAAAAACGCACCGAAAACAGGAAAATAAAGAAATAAAAGAGACAAGAATGAAAGAAAGAAAAAGTTTACTGAAAAGAAAGAAAGGGAAAAGGATAGGAAAGGACAGGACAGGACAGGACAAGACAAGACAAGACAAGACAGGACAGGACAAGACAAGACAAGACAAGACAGGACAAGACAAGACAAGACAAGACAGGACAGGACAGGACAGGACAGGATAGGATAGGATAGGATAAGATAGGATAAGATAGGATAGGATAGGATAGCAAAGCAAAGGATAGCATAGGACAGGATAGGATAGGATAGGATATGATAAGATAGAATAGGATAGAATAGTATAGGCTAAGTTAACAAAAAGTAGGAAAAGGTTGGTGAAGGCAAAAAGGCTTATAGGAGAAAAAAGAAGGGTTAGGAATAAATGAAACAAGTAGACAGAAAAACAAGTAGACGCATCAATAATATTCTCACTTTCTAAATTCTTTCAAGATACGCCTCTAGTAAGTCCTGGTGTGCACGGAGGACAGAAAATCCCGCCTGAGCTTGCTAGCCTCCCAACACTTGGAAGCAGTCTAACTAGTGGCCCCGGAGCATCTACGCCACAGATACCTGGCTCTAGTGGTCCTGCATCACCAACAAACAACCAAGGCGGAACGGGCGCCACACCAAGTACCCTTCCGGCAACTACAACTCAAACTGCCCCTACTGCAAGTAGTCAAGGTGGTACTACCGGAGCTGCTTCCACTTCTGGAGTTGGTGTACCAGCTGGAACTAGTGTTACCCCTAATGTAGGTAACCAAGGTGGCGCTCCAAATGCCCCATCCTCATCTTCTGCAACCAATACGTTTGGTAAACCTATTCAAAAAAAGCCTATTCCTCCTGGTCCAAAACCAGAGGGTAGTCCCAGTCAGCCACCAGCACAAACTGGTCCAGCCCCTGCACAAGGTGGAACACCATCGCCTCAAAATCCTGGTACTACCACACCGTCACCACAGGGTCCTACCACCACAACACCCACACCAGAGGCCCCTTCTGCAACCAATACGTTTGGTAAACCTATTCAAAAAAAGCCTATTCCTCCTGGTCCTACCACCACAACACCCACACCAGAGGCTCCTGGTACTACCACCACAACACCCACACCAGAGGCTCCTGGTACTACCGCCACAACACCCACACCAGAGGCTCCTGGTACTACCGCCACAACACCCACACCAGAGGCCCCTTCTGCAACCAATACGCTTGGTAAACCTATTCAAAAAAAGCCTATTCCTGCTGGTACTACCACCACAACACCAGAGGCTCCTGGTCCTACCGCCACAACACCCACACCAGAGGCTCCTGGTACTACCACCACAACACCCACACCACAGGTTCCTGGTACTACCGCCACAACACCCACACCAGAGGCCCCTTCTGCAACCAATACGCTTGGTAAACCTATTCAAAAAAAGCCTATTCCTGCTGGTACTACCACAACAACACCCACACCAGAAGCTCCTAGTACTACCACCACAACACCCACACCAGAGGCTCCTGGTACTACCGCCACAACACCCACACCAGAGGCTCCTGGTACTACCACCACAACACCCACACCACAGGTTCCTGGTACTACCGCCACAACACCCACACCAGAGGCTCCTGGTACTACCGCCACAACACCCACACCAGAGGCCCCTTCTGCAACCAATACGCTTGGTAAACCTATTCAAAAAAAGCCTATTCCTCCTGGTACTACCACAACAACACCCACACCAGAAGCTCCTAGTACTACCACCACAGCAACCACACCAGAGGCTCCTGGTACTACCGCCACAACACCCACACCAGAGGTTCCTGGTACTACCGCCACAACACCCACACCAGAGGCTCCTGGTACTACCGCCACAACACCCACACCAGAGGCCCCTTCTGCAACCAATACGCTTGGTAAACCTATTCAAAAAAAGCCTATTCCTCCTGGTACTACCACCACAACACCCACACCAGAGGCTCCTGGTACTACCACACCCTCACCACAGAGTCCTGGAGGTACGTATACTAGCGAGAACAGCATATTTTTGAATCTTCAAAAACAAACGAACGAAGGCTCTACCGAAATAGTAAATTTTTTATTTGGGCAGACGAAAATCTAAGTCAAATAAGAAATATAAATCTTCGAATAACTTCTCTCACAGTTGTCTCGATACCCATGTCCAGAAAGACGGACCAAAGCCCTTCTTTTTATATTCAACTTGCTTCTCGCGCCATCAATTTGCTTCCTAAGTTACTGGCCTTTCTGAAATATTTTTTAAACTTTTTGTTTGACTCAGAAAAAGCCCCTAAAGCCGCTATAACCTCACAACAATTATCATCTATAGATAAGTTTTTTTGCTAAGCTTTCGATCTGTTGACTCAGGCCTTCATCAGAGCAATAACAACAAGCTGTTGGCTCACATCATTAACATCATACTGTAACAGCTTGTTGTCATTGCTCTGATGAAGGCCTGAGTCAACAGGCCGAAAGCTTAGCAAATAAATATTTTACGTGGTGTTTCCACAAAACTTATCTATATCGCATTATCGCCATGAAAACTTTCAAAGAATTAATTATCATGATCTAGATTCTCACAACAGTTACAGCCAAAAACACTGCTCTAAACACACACAAACAACTCTACATCATTCAACATACTTCCTAAGTCACTGTCCTTTCTAACATTCCCTTTCTACCTTGTTATTTGAATCAGAAAAAGCTCCCGACGGCTTTTCCCAAGGTTGTTTAGATTCTCACAACAGTTACCGCCAAAAGCACGGCTCGCCACCTTTACAGTGGAGTAAAGAGTTAGGGAAGAGGGCTCAAAAATGGGCTGATTTCTTAGTTGCAACGGGAGATTTGAAACACGACCAAGATGGTATCGACAAGGGCGAAGGAGAGAATATTGGATTTTTCATTACGTCGGATCCAAAGCCAAAATGCACGGGAAAACCTCTTCCAAACTGCTATCATTGTAGCTCGACTGTTGAGCAATGGTATAACGAAGATGAAAATTATGATTTTAAAAATGGGAAAAGTTCTAATGGGAAAACCTATCTTCACTTCACACAGGTAACCACTTACACATTTATACCCGCGGGTGAACTCTCTAGAATTCAAAGCAGGGGTGTACTATTGACTCTTTGAAACGTTGACCCTGTTCTAGAGTAAAGGCTTTTTCCCAGTCGTCGCAAAAACCAGCTCGCAGCTCGCTGCGAGTGTTTGCATCTAATTAAAAACAACTCACAGTGCTTCTCGTTGTAAGTTCTTTTTAATGAGATACAAGTACTCGCAGCAAGCTACGAACTTGTTTCTGCAATGAGTGGAAAAGAAGGGTATTGGCAATAAAAATTAAGTTTATCTCATTTGAAAGAACACGTCAAATGGTATAAGAAGACCTTTTACAAGATCTGTTTTGGTTTTGGAAATATTTCGACCAAACTCAGCGTGCTGTCCGACATCTTGGAATCATTTTCGATATGCAAAATTATGCATGTGACGACATAAGCAGGGTAAAGTGAAATTTTTATCTTGCCAACCTTATGACATTATGAGCTAGAAACTCGATTTTTTGTTGCGCTATTTCCATTTTAAATTGACCCACAACATTTAAAAAGCCTTCCGTGGAAATGTGGTCACCCACGGAGTAGTTTCATCAGGTTTACCCTGCTTGTGACGTCACCAATTTCCTAGTTAATTAGACCCAATATTACAACAAGATGGCGGACAGCACGCTGTCTTTGGTCGAAATATTTCAAAACACAAGAAAGATACAGAAAAATTACAAAAGGTCTTCTTATACCATTTGGCGAGTTCTTTCAAATGAGACAAACTTAATTTTTATTGCCAATACCCTTTAAAGAATATCTTACAGAGTTAATCTCAGTACGTCAATTTGTTAACTCTTTGCATACCGTATTGTTAGTATTGTTAGTATCACTGGACGAAAAATTAGGGTTACCTATATTTGTTAAAGTGTAAATGTGTAGCAAATATAATATTCACCCGAATTTGCTGCAAGGTAAACGCGGGGAAGCCCGTATTTACTCAGCATTTAGCAAATATGTAACAAATACGGGCTTCCCCTTGTTTGCCATACAACAAATTTCAATAAATATTATATTTGCTATACATCTACCTCGTCGCAAATATGAGTAAATCCATTTTTTCCGGCAGTGTATTTTACTCTGTTTAACGCCAGACGATTTTACTTGTCAAGTGGAGTCGAGCCCTCCGTAGTGAAGAAGTTAAACATACAGGTCGACGGCAGTCGGGGGAGCCGAAGTCCCCTCTTTCGTTTAGCTGCTACCCTAAGGCAGGGGTGGGCGCCACTCCTATCCCAGATGGTGTTGATTTTGCTGAGGGAGGAAAACCGGAGAACCCGGTGAAAAACCCTCGGAGCACAGGAGAGACCAACTAAACTCTACTCATATGGTCCAAGCTCGAGAACGGGGCTGTTCCCAAACGGTCACCCATCCAAGTGCTAACCCCGTCCAACCGGGCTTAACTATTGGTGAGAGGCAGCGCCCTAACAGCACGCGCCACCCATGCTAGAAGTTAAACACCAAACCATTATACCAAAAAAAATTAACTAACAAAGCCTGATCATATTTGTAGGTAGTTTGGAAGGCCAGTACTAAGCTAGGAGTTGGCGTTGGCATCAAGTCAGATGGCCAGGTGTTCACTGTCGCTAAGTACACACCAAAAGGAAACTTTGGTTTTACAAAAGACTACATAGAAAACGTACAACCAGCAGGTATAAACTTTAATACTACCGATATAGAGTAACGTTGGATATACTGCTGAAACAGAGAACGTTCGATTGTTGTTCAACACAGCCTACGCAGCACGCTACATTTATTTCACTGTTTTAATACTGTCGATTTATGTCTCGTAAGTCTATACGAGTGTCATACCTAGAGTCATTAATTAGTATGACAGAAATTCTGTTTCAAACACCTAGTTACAGATTTCCGACGAGCTAAAATTAAATTGAGAAATATAGGAAAGCTAATCACTTTAAGTCGTTCTAATTGCCCTATTTCATTGCCAGGAACACCTCCTCCACCATCCACCACTCCTAATGGTCCAAAACCTAATACCCCTTCAACACCTCCTGGTACACCACCAACAACTCCTGGTACTTCAGATACTTCTGGTACTCCATCAACAACTCCTGGTACTCCATCAACAACTCCTGGTACCCCATCAGCAACTCCTGGTACTCCACCACCAACTCCTGGTACTCCACCACCAACTCCTGGTACTCCATCAACAACTCCTGGTACTCCACCACCAACTCCTGGTACTCCATCAGCAACTCCTGGTACTCCACCACCAACTCCTGGTACTCCACCACCAACTCCTGGTACTCCATCAGCAACTCCTGGTACTCCACCACCAACTCCTGGTACTCCACCACCAACTCCTGGTACTCCACCACCAACTCCTGGTACTCCATCAACAACTCCTGGTACTCCATCACCAACTCCTGGTACTCCACCACCAACTCCTGGTACTCCATCAGCAACTCCTGGTACTCCATCAGCAACTCCTGGTACTCTACCACCAACTCCTGGTACTCCATCAGCAACTCCTGGTACTCCACCACCAACTCCTGGTACTCCATCAGCAACTCCTGGTACTCCATCAGCAACTCCTGGTACTCCATCAGCAACTCCTGGTACTCCACCACCAACTCCTGGTACTCCATCAACAACTCCTGGTACTCCATCAGCAACTCCTGGTACTCCATCACCAACTCCTGGTACTCCATCACCAACTCCTGGTACTCCATCAACAACTCCTGGTACTTCAGGAAAGATCAAAGTGCCTTATAACTTTAACGATGACTGTATTAACTCCCATAATGCGTTGCGTGCAATACATGGTTCTCTGCTGCTAGGATGGAGTAAAGAACTCGAAGCGCATGCGCAAGAATGGTCCAACTATTTAGCCACCACAGACAAAATAGTTCACGATAAGGAAGGTATGGTGAAATACCAGGAAGGTGAAAACATTGCTTGGTTTACAGGAAAATTGGCCAAGTGTACAACAGAAGCAAAAGATGATTGCTTTACATGCAAAGAAGCTGTACAATCTTGGTATGATGAAATTGGTAATTATGATTTTGCAAAGGGTGATGCAAAAATGCCAGGAAAGCCTTTCTTACACTTCACTCAGGTTAGTTGAATGTTAGTTGAAGACGTCTCACTACAATGTTCCGTCATAAAACCTAGCGATACGTTTTAAGATGTTACGCTACCCTATAGCAGTTCGCAGTTACGTTGTAAGCCGTTGCGCTATTAGTACTGTACGTTGCAAGACATTACAATGTTATGATACATCATGAGACATTACGTTGCATTATAACATGTTTCGCAGTCTTCCTCTACGTTATAAAATGATATGCTTCACTGTTTTAGATATTTAAAGTGCCTATCTCACCTGTGGGAATTTTACATATTCGTAATCTTTGGGTTCTCCTGAGCAAAATTGCAATATATCCTGTCAGCCGAAAATTTCATCTTCATGGAGTTTTTCGCTGTCAAAGTTACTGGTTGTGATGTCACAAGGGCATTCCAAACCAGTTTTCTTTTGCTACTTGCCACAAAAATGCCTCTACACTCATTCGTAAAATATTGTTTCAGGGCTTTCAAAATAAGCAGGCAGCCGGTGGTGCTCTGCCTGTTGCCACGAGGTTTACCACCAGCTACTTTTCTTTTAAATATCAAAATATCTGCTCTGCACCTTTCTCTCTACTTTAAGCATCAAAATAAAGTTATTCTTTACTCAAGCTTGTCTACTTTTATTCCTCGATGTTTGTATTCATTCAAAAATATTGACGTTGTCCATCTTGGTAAATCGAGTAATCCTGTCGACATGTATCCGTTGATCCATAATAATTTGATTACTCAAAGTACCACAAGAAAAGCCCTGTGCACCTTCGATCATACATGTAGCATGTGGTCATGCACAATTCATCAGAGAAATCTGATCCCTCATCCGATGTCTAACAAATGCCACATCATTATTTTTATTGATTTGCATATTAAACATATTTGGTAGTCAAGTGCATGAATTTATTGACATATATTAATTTTAGTTGTAGTTTAAAGATAAAAACTCCCCACCCACCTCACAGCCACCTACTTTCTCATCACAGCCACCTACTTTCTCATCACAGCCACCTACTTTCTCATCACAGCCACCTACTTTCTCATCACAGCCACCTACTTTCTCATCACAGCCACCTACTTTCTCATCACAGCCACCTACTTGAAATAATTCTGAAAGTCCTGTGTTTTCACCACTCTAAGATAAAATCCATATCTTCGCACCACCGTGTAATACCCTCTATATATTAAAGCAAGCTATCAAGAACTTACAGTTATTTCTTCTTCTGTTTTCAGGTGGTATGGAAAGCTTCGACTGAGCTGGGTATTGCAACAGCAGTAAGCAACAGTAAACGTGTTATCTTTGTTGCCAGATATAAACCACGAGGAAACTTTGGAATACAGGAAGCATATCTCTTAAATGTACGCCCTCCTGGTAAGATGAAAAATAATATATATTAAATCATTGCCAATAAACTATAAAAATAATAAATGATTATTGAATAAAGCTGCACGAGTAACATATCATATAAAGAATTACACAAGCCAAGGTGAATGTTACTTTCCAAAGCTGAAAAATCAGGGTCACAATATTCAACAAGGTCTATAGTTCTTCATGTCATACAAAAAACAAATCCAAGTATAATATAGATCATTTTCATCCAACATCATGGCCACCATATTGGTGTAATGGTGGCCATGCCATATTGGTGTCCCATCTTTATCCAGTGCTGTGAGTAACTTCGTTACAAGTAACTAGTTACAGTAACTAGTTACATTTTGAAGTAACTGTAACTGAAACTAGTTACTTTTTCTAAGAAGTAACTGTAACTATAACTAGTTACTTTTTGAAGAAGTAACTATAACTAGTTACTTTTTTAAAGAACTGAAACTAGTTACAATATTTGGTTCAAAAATGTGACTATAGTTACTGATTTTCAGTTGAGGATGTCATTCTTTCTTGATAAAAAATGGTTTTGATATAATAATAAAGATACATTATGTACACATTTGACTATTTCTGCTTAGTGACAACTATATTTAATAGCTGCAAAAACATAATTATGGTACTGGCATCTAAAAACCAGTAATTTCTTTGTCGATTCTAGGAACGTAACTTTGTAACTAGTTACAAAATATTTGGAGTAACTTTGTAACTGTAACTAGTTACTTTCTTTTCATTGTAACTTTTATCGGTAACTAGTTACTTTTCTAATGATGTAACTGTAACTATAGTTACAAAAATTATGTAACTTTTACAGCACTGTCTTTATCCTATGGGAATTTAACTACATTCTTAATATTCAAACATTTCGTATTATTTCACCACCCCAATGGAGCCACTGATCACACAATCTACTGTCTTACTACCATTTGCGATCAACCGTTAGGCGTGAGAGTTAAAACGCGTTTGTTTACGTTTCAAACGTGCAAGTTTAACTGGAAAATTTTGACGTTTTAACAATAGCTTGATGAATCACACGCCATTTTTTGACAGGTTGATTGATTGGGGTATTGTTGAAACGTAAAATTTTCCAGTTAAATGTGCACGTTTGAAACATAAACAAACGCGTTTTAACTCTCACGCCTAACGGTTGATCGCAAATGGTAGTATTCAAAATAGTACTATTTTGTGAAGGAAATCTTGACAAGAGCTTTAAAAGATTAACCAAATTTAATCTTTTCTAAAAGCACAACAAACAGAAGAATTCTCTCACTTGCTATACTTCATTTTTGTTTAGTTAAACCAACCCCTGATGGAACCAAAACAGGTCAAGCTACTGGTGAGTTGAAACTAATCTACAATCTAGTTTACCAATGGTAATTTAAAAGGAAAATCAATTCGTTACAATCAACCTTTAGAATACCAAAAATCGTCTGACTAGTACTGAAATTAAAGGGTTAGCTTAGCCTCGTATGAAACGTTACCTTATACTGAGTAACTCTGTGAAATATACAGTTCTCATTTGAAGTTCCAGGCGGAGAAAGTTCCCCTTCTTTTCGTCAAGAAACAATTCGACTCCATTCTGTACTTTTCACGTGGACGCCACCACGCGAGCCCGCAATCATTTAGTTGATGAGTACTTTGTGTAAGGTCCATATAAAAGTTTGCATACATATGGCACTGATTATGTTAAAGATATGCCGTTTATAATATGGTGGTTGTTGCATGGTTGTTTCTGGTAGTGCTATCGTTAACAGTATCCCCGGCCCAACACTAATCAACTCCAAACACCACAGCACAGCACAGTGCAACGAAGCCCACCACAGCACATCATAGTCCAGTCCAGTGCAACACAACACAGCCCAGTGCAGCGCAGCCATTACGCATTTATAGCACCGCGCAATTACGCAGCACAACACCGCACTAAACATTTGATAATGGAATAGGAAAGAAAAAGTTCATTGCTGAGTAAGCACTGTCTCGAGTATAGCAAAGCAAAATGTGTTAGTAAACTCCGAGCTTTTTAGCAACAAAATTCTGACGTTTCAAGCAAAACCCAGAGTATAAAAGACTTCAAAAAGTCAGTATTTTCGATTTCTAAAAATTTTAGCAGTTCACTACTTTTTTGCTTTGTTTTACTAAAAGAAAGAAACGCTGTTTCAGTATACGCTTCCATGCCAATTGAAATTTTCTTATTGCTTTAGGTCCACCCACAAATTCGTTTTCAAAAAGTTGTTTAGAAATTCACAACGCTTTACGAACCAAGCATGGATCTCCTGCACTACAATGGAACTTTGAATTGGAACAACACGCAGAAAAGTGGGCTCAAATTATTGCAACATCAAAATCTTTGAAACACGATTTAGCTGGACTTGCAGCGAATCAGGAAGGAGAAAACTTGGCTTTATTTATGCCAGAGAAACCGAAATGTACTGGGCAGCCATCGAAGAGCTGCTATTCCTGTGAAGAAGTCGTTAATCAATGGTACAACGAAATCAAAGATTACGACTTCCAGAAAGGAGATTGCAAGAACGGAAAGCCGTGCGGACATTTTACACAGGTGAAAAAATATTGAATTAATTAGCTTATCCGAAAGAAAAAAGCTAATTCGTGCTAAGTGGCCAGACACAAGTTTATCTCATAAGAAAACAATAATTAATATCAAGCACAACAAAAAAGTTATAGAAGCAGCGACGTAGCCAGGATTTTGAAAGGGGGGAGCCGAAATCAAAATAAATTTTTAGCGGAAAATTTTGAAGTCGAGAGTCGCTGAAATGCCATTTTCTGGCTTTTGTAGGAAGATTTTTCACACTCTAGAGGTTAAAAAACGTCATATATAAATACTCAAAACACGTGTAAACGTCACATAGATACTCAAAACGCATGTACACTCAGTAGATTGAATAAACTGTTTACAGTTTATTTCCTGACATAATTCATATTGCATCAGTTTTGTAATTACATTTCTGCAGTTTTATGTCTAAAGCGGGGGTGGGGGCTCCCTCCTGGCTACATCCCTGATAAGAAATGGATTTTAAAAAGCGGGTAGTAGACTGCTGATATACAAAAAATTCCCTACACTTGCCAGTGAATGCTGAGCATACAAATAATTTTCAACTTTTAAACTCAGGTTCTTAATTCAATATACGTTGTCACTTTAGGTTGTTTGGAAAGAAACCACCTTATTGGGCTTGGCCGCAGTAGTGCAAACTGGTTTTGGAATGGTAGCAGTTGGACGCTACAAGAAGCCAGGAAATTTTGGAACGAAACCAGTTGACTATGTGAGAAACGTTTCTCCAATAGTACAAACCGGTACAGCTCCTGATCGAAGTGGCACAACTCCCAGTCCGGCCGGTACAACGCCCAGTGAAACTGGCAAAACACCTGGTCAAACCGGTACAGCGCCAGGTCAAACCGGTACAGCTCCTAGTCCGACCGGTACAACGCCCAGTGAAACAGGTAAACCACCTGGTCAAACCGGTACAGCGCCAGGTCAAACCGGTACAGCTCCTAGTCCGACCGGTACAACCCCCAGTGAAACTGGTAAACCACTTGGTCAAACCGGTACAGCTCCTAGTCCGGCTGGTACAACGCCCAGTGAAACTGGTAAAACACCTGGTCAAACCGGTACAGCGCCAAGTCCAAGTGGCACAACTCCCAGTCAAACACCTGGTCAAACCGGTACAGCACCAGGTCAAACCGGCACAGCTCCTAGTCCGGCTGGTACAACGCCCAGTGAAACTGGTAAAACACCTGGTCAAAGCGGTACAGCGCCAAGTCCAAGTGGCACAACTCCCAGTCAAACACCTGGTCAAACCGGTACAGCACCAGGTCAAACTGGTACAGCTCCTAGTCCGGCTGGTACAACGCCCAGTGAAACTGGCAAAACACCTGGTCAAACCGGTACAGCGCCAAGTCCAAGTGGCACAACTCCCAGTCAAACACCTGGTCAAACCGGTACAGCACCAGGTCAAACTGGTACAGCTCCTAGTCCGGCTGGTACAACGCCCAGTGAAACTGGCAAAACACCTGGTCAAACCGGTACAGCGCCAAGTCCAAGTGGCACAACTCCCAGTCAAACACCTGGTCAAACTGGTACAGCACCGGGTCAAACCAGTACAGCTCCTAGTCCGGCTGGTACAACGCCCAGTGAAACTGGTAAAACACCTGGTCCAACCGGTACAGCGCCAAGTCCAAGTGGCACAACTCCCAGTCAAACACCTGGTCAAACCGGCACAGCACCAGGTCAAACCGGTACAGCTCCTAGTCCGGCTGGTACAACGCCCAGTGAAACTGGTAAAACACCTGGTCAAACCGGTACAGCGCCAAGTCCAAGTGGCACAACTCCCAGTCAAACACCTGGTCAAACCGGCACAGCACCAGGCCAAACCGGTACAGCTCCTAGTCCGGCTGGTTCAACGCCCAGTGAAACTGGTAAAACACCTGGTCAAACCGGTACAGCGCCAAGTCCAAGTGGCACAACTCCCAGTCAAACACCTGGTCAAACCGGTACAGCACCAGGTCAAACCGGTACAGCTCCTAGTCCGGCCGGTACAACGCCAGGCAAAACTGGTAAAACACCTGGTCAAACCGGTACAGCTCCTAGTCCGGCTGGTACAACGCCCAGTGAAACTGGTAAAACACCGGGTCAAACTGGTACACCACCAGATCAAACCGGTGCAGCACCTGGTCAAACACCTGGTCAAACCGGTACAGCACCAGATCAAACCGGTGCACCACCTGGTCAAACTGGTACAAAGCCTGGTCAAACAGGTACAGCTGCACCTGGTCAAACCGGTGGTCAAGCAACTCCTTCTCCTGTCGCATCTACAGGACAAGGTAAAACGATGAAAAATAATATGCTTGAATTTGATCAAAGTTTTATAATTGCTTTCTTTAAAATACCTTATAGCAAATGAATTAAGCTTTCTGGAATAGTTCATTTAAATAGTGATATTCAAATACAGTTATTTTGCTTGAAGACTAATACTAAAGGAAGATCAATTTAAGTATACGTCTTCCCAACATTTAGCAGTCCATAGAATTGCATTGTTGTTTAAAATAGTCAAAAAATCTGCTAAATTGAACAAATAATTGTTAAGCAATATAAACTGAACTATTTCTTGTTAAATTTAGCGAGGTTTTTAACGAACGAGGCAATTTTACAGACCCTTAACTGCTGGGAGGGGCGTATATACCTGAATTGATCTCTAAAAGAAAACATTTATATTTTGTTAGGTCCTCAAGGATTCGTTAAGGAATGTCTTGACGAACACAACCGACTTCGAGGGAAACACGGTGCAGTTCCATTAAAATGGTCGACAGAATTGACCACAGACGCCTCAAACTGGGCTGAATATCTCGCTTCGTCGAACAAAATGGAACACGACTACACAAAACTAAGCGAAAAGCAAGAAGGCGAGAATCTTGCCTGGCTACTTCCAATGAGAACCAAATGTGAATTACCTGTTCAACAACATTGTTATAAATGCACTGATATAGTAGATGCTTGGTACAGGGACATAATACATTACGACTTTTCCAGAGGGAAATCAAAGAATGGGTCTATCGATCATTTTGTTAAGGTAAAATAAACTAATCCAAACCTATATATACAGTAAAAACCCGCTAACAAGAACCTACATTTTACCAAATCAGCCTGGGATAGGTTCTTATATTCTTATATAAATAAATTTTTAATTTCAGCCTTAGGTTCTTAATAGTGGTAGGTTCTTGTTAGCGGGTTTTTACTGTACTACACTGCAAATCCCTATTAATTACTACTAATTTACGGTCATTTTAGTTTCATGGATTTGCTAGATCAAAGGCGAATGTGCATGTTTCGAGTCTGTACTAGGTTGTTGAAAAAGCTTGATAGTGTAAGATCTCCATGTATTATAAAGGTTATTTTAAGCGCATACTTCGAAGTAAGATTCTGGGAAGGGCGCAACATCCAAAGCATTCTGGGAAGAACCCAACATCCTCCTTTGTTTCAAGCGAAGCCCATCACTACATTTCACTCGAAACGCCAGTATTTCGTTATCAAAACTATTCTGAGCAGTTTACCACCCTTTCCGACTTTGCTTTACATATATACTATAGCAGTATTACCGAGGTAATACCATGATCGCCTTGGATTCTTTTGTTCTCCGAGGGAATGTAAACCTCGTATTTCCCTCATCGCTCATGCAAGAGGGAAATTTATCCTTTGTCTTCTAATTTTCCCGTGCATGTTGATGAGGGAAAATTAGAAGACAAAGAAATCCTTTGTCTTCTTCTAAATTTCCCGCTTGCATATATTTTCCCTCATCAACATGCACGGGAAAAATTAGATGCAACTTCTCTGATCAACCGTGTAAATTTCCTGTTGGTAAGATTCTCAAAGTTTTCCTCGGCGATCATAATATTACAAACTAATAACATGACTTTTCGGGAAATTAGCGATTAAATTTCCCCTTTGCCTTTCACAAATCTTCCCTCGGCGGCGGGGAAATTTAATCGCTAATTTCCCTCAAGTCGTGTTATATTACTTATAATTACATGTGAGGTTACAGACCGGTCTCGAATTAGTACGGTTCCGCCTGTTTACACGGCGAAATACATGTAGGAGGAATTCGACCCCGATCTCGTCCGGTATCGTGTAAACGTAGCCTAATTTATCTGTATTTTACAATCAGGTTGTATGGAAAGACACTAAAGAGATTGGAGTAGCAACAGCTCTTGGTCAAAAGTATGGTCTTATTACGGTGGCAAGATATAAACCAAAAGGTGGCGAAGGAACACCAGAAGACTTTATGAGGAATGTTAAACCACCTGGTGAGATCCAGTTCCATCTTATGAGTCATATAGATAATGTTCTGGAAGACTTCTGTTAGCTTGCTGAAGCATCCGCGTGTACAGTGTGAGAACAGACTGCATTTGCAGGCTAAATTTCTAGAAAGGCATCATGTAAACCAGCCACTGGCTGTACTGATTTTACCTTATTATTTTGTATTATTATTTATTATTATTTCTTATTATTTTTTCTTATTATTTTATTTTTATTTTTATTATTATTATTATTATTATTATTATTATTATTATTATTATAAGAACAACGATCAGAAATTTAGTAAAGATTCTCATAGGAGGGAGAACAATTGTACTCGGTTCAAAAAGGAAATTAGTTGTTAAAAAGTTTAATAATTGCATCTCGTCACTCCGGACATAAAGTCACCATATTAAAGTCTTTTATTATTTTATATTTCAGAAACACCTCTGTCAGCTTCAGATTGCCAGTCTAACACTTGTCCTAAAGGTAAAGTAGAAAAAAATATATATACCGATCGACCCCCCTTTTTTGGACTGCGATGGAAATTTTGGAGGTCAAAAGTTACTTTTACTCTTTTTGGGGCCTTTGAGTTTTGCCGTTTTTACACTGAACTTTGAAGTTATATTTACTTATAAACATAGTTATACAGCTCATAAGCATTTTCTGAGTTTGACATATTTCTTAATTAAAGTTGTTTGTTAATTTTAGTTACCTGCAAAGAGGATCCAAAAAATACGGCAAATTGCACCAAATGGAAACAAGAAGGCTTTTGTGAACGTTTCAAAGAAAGCATGAATATTCTTTGTCCTGTTACCTGTGGACTGTGTGGTGAGTAGTCATGCCAAAATATTATCCTGTTGAGCCGGACATTTGGTCTTATGAATCAGCGCATGCGCAATTGTCGAATAGTTATCCGCGCGAGGTTGGAAACGAGTAAACTATGACAAAATGGCGTCTAGAGGAAAACGCGCTCGTCCCTGCGAAGGGTTTTATCGAACGATAGAAGACGGAGTTAACTTCAAATATGAAAAGTTTCCTCGCAAATGTTCAAAGGTAGACAAGGAGATGTATGAAATTGAGGTAAGGGTGTTTTGTCAGATACATGCGTTGTGAACTCGTAATTTATATTTTGTCGAATGTTTATATTTCTCGCACTCATTTGTTCGTCTTGTTTACGCTCTGTCAGTTAATCAGTCTTTCTTTAATCACAGGTAGTAGACCGTGATAAAGTCAACAATAAAGTCAAGGTTCACTACGTTGGATACCCGGACGTTGACGACGAGTGAAAATACAAAATTTAGGTCGTGTTCGACCACGATTTTCACCAAGCGAAGTTTCTATGGAGGGGATAGGGGATCTTCAGTTTTTGATCGGCTGTCAAGGAAAATAAAACATGCACTGTTTTCCTCGAAAAGAGAATCGCCTGAAGTTAGAATAGAGGAAACAATCGACAAAGATATATACGAAGCCTATTTAGGAAACGCTGGTGTGGTAAAGAAAAGCAAGGGACGAAATGTACACTGCATCAACACTGACAGTGTTGGATCAACACTGACAGTGTTGGACCCTGATTTATGAACGATACGTACAGTTTTGGTTTCACGAAAAGGCTTCAATCAAGGTCATTGGGAACCATCTTTTCGAAAATCACATCAAGAATGACTTGCTAGTGATATTTACATTTGTGAGGGGGGATGGTGTGAAGGGCGAATATTCTACTAACTCGTGGAAATAAAACTATACATACTTATGTTGACACATTTTTAAGGTGAACTTAGGCTGTTCATATGAGGTGGGCTAGCCCACTTACCTGGCTGATTTTATGTCATGAAAATCTTTCTTTGACTACAAAAAGGAATTATAATAACTCGAGTGCTATACTTAAAGAAATACAAACCCAATTTTGCTTCGTTATTTGATTTTGCATTTCTCTAATAGTTGTAACAAGATTTAACTGTGCCAATTATAGCTTCAATCAAATGAGAAACCCCCAAAACAACAGACTTGTAAATTGTGTGACATTCTCAATGTAATTATGGATTCCCTAGGCTAGATGCCCAATGATGCATGGCCACTACTTTGGGCACTGGTCTGAATGCAGTGCCCAAAGCGAGCACAATGGAACAGTGCCCAAGCATGGGTACTACCAGTACATCTTTAGGTAGTGCCTGTACATGGGTACCATTTTATTGTGCTCACTTTGGACAATGCATTCAGATTAGTGCTGAGGCACCTCATATGAACAGAGCCTTAGTAGAACAGAGCCTTAGTAGCACATAATATTTGAATAGATTAATTGTAAAATGGTTCAGACTAGCTTGCAATTAAACTGGTAATCCATAATTGAACTGCAGTGTCATAATTATTACTTGTGATTTTTTGAATAAGATGTAGGTAATTGGACAAACACTAATGGGTTATATAATGTAGATGAATATAAATTTGCATAGTATGCAAAGTAGATTTATCAAGTTTATTAGTCAGTTGGTCTACTGTGTTTTCTAGTTTACTTGATTTACACTTTACTTGCTCTAATTGTTCTTCAAGTTTCTGTTTTTCACCTTTCACTATAATATACTTTAATGTTCCAGGTGGAATACCTTCCATTGGTCCACTTGGCTATCAAGGCTTTAACACTTTTACCACCAGCCTTTTTAGCTTTCTTCAAAGCCTTTTCCATTCTCCATACCTTGCATCTCAACTCATGCAAAAGCCTTGGGGTAATTATTACATCTTTAACTCCACAGTTGTCGAAAACCTGGTTTGCCATAATTTTCAGTAAATCCTTATTGATATAATCTTCAGGTGCATCTTCATCTTTTTTAAAAATGGATTTGAACAGGTCACAAAACAGTTGGCTAATAGTAATAAGAAATTATAAAATGTGAGAAAACAGCAAATTCAAATAAAAGAAAAACATGAATTTCTGAACCCCTGACGGTGAAAAAACCCACGCCCTTCCAAATGCCAGAGAAGACTAACTTCTAACCAAGCTACAACGTTTAGCTTTATAGCTATATATATATATATATATATAATAAAGATGAAACTAAAAATTAAAAAAAATAAATTAAAAAATTAAAAAAACTAAAAAATTAAACTTATTAAGGTAAGCATTGAGCTCTGTTTTCATGGACTTCGAGAGCATTATCAAAGTCCTATAACATATATATGTATGTATATGTACCGTATATGTATATGTATATATATACACACTTCTGTGTGAGCGACCGATTTGACTTAGAGAAGTTTAAACTAAAGTACTTACTTGTTTATGCTGATATTTAATAAAATGAGGGTATGTCTTCCAGTCATTGCCATTCGAACTATTCTCGCGTTCACTTCTTTCATTATTAAACTCTTCGTCGTTTGTAGCGTCAGTAAATGGTTGCATATAAACGAGAAGAAACGTGAGCCAAACCCACGTCGAGATGAAGGCTTTCGATGAAGACATCGCTTTGTAAAACCGACGAGTCCGATACGAATATTAAGCCAAAATTTATAATTTTGGCACCATAGTCTTCACCAGGACCCAAGCTTTCAGAATCTGTGCGAACATTTGCATATTGCGCATGGCTAAATAATTAAAATCCACTGAAAAGACCAGTCACTGGCTCAGGACATAACAATTAATAGTAATAGTTAACACAGCTCGCGCAACTCAACCCCCAAAGTCCGATAGCATTTTACGCATTTATGGTTAGTGAATGAAAGAACCTAAAAGCGCAAGATCTAAGCTACCCGAAGTCGTGCGAACATTTCAGAAAAGTATAATTTTATGCAGTAAAAGGCTGCTTTTTTTGCTAAAATCACTGATATTTTAGGCACTTTGCGTCGCCGACACCACAGGGGGCTGATACCTGATATTTGCCTGACCAGATGTCACGGCATTTCTTGCCATGATTAGTTTCGGCACTGGTTACCTCACACCCCATTAAACTGAACCGTGAGGTAACCTTGACACGCGAGTTTGTTTATTTCTGAACTGCTACAGCCTGGTTCAGTCCATATAGCCGTAAGAGCCGGCGGCATGGCTGCGGTAAGGGGCGATGGTCCAATCATAGACAGTGTTGAATTAGCCAGCAATAAAAGCTGTATGCGATTGGACCATTGCCTCTTGCCGCAGCCATGCCGCCGGCTATACAGCTATATAGGGAAGCACGGGTGGCGTGTGCTGTTAGCGCACTGCCTCTCACCAAAAAGTTAAGCTCGGTTAGATGGGGTTAGTACTTGGATGGGTGACCGCTTGGGAATGACCCCGTTGTCGGACTTGGACTCATGTGAGTAGAGTTGTAGTTGATCTCTCCTGTGCTTCGAGGGTTTTTCGCCGGGTTCTCCGGTTTTCCTCCCTCCGTAAAATCAACACCTAACATCTTAGCTGTGATCCGTGGTCTGAACTGTGTCGTTGGCGGCTGCTTGGAGCGCCTTTGATATGCCTCGACACGGCCACGTTGATCTGCGTCCTTCGCAATTCAGCCGCTGGCTGCAAGTAAGGATGATTAGCCCCCAGTCCTTTATCCTTTATCCTTTTTATATGGAAACCTGCAGGTTTAAAGGCAACATTCTGACGTCAAACCTCTAGTCAATAAAAATGGTAATGCAATTCAACAAATAAATTCCCAACGCAGCCAGGTGAAGAATCAGACATAGTTTAACGCTACTCTGGCTTAAAAGTTTTTTGAACGTAGCTTAAAAAGTTACTGTTCATGACCCAACGTTTCCGGACACTCCGATCTAATGTCTTCATCAGGGGTGATCGTTGTGAAAACATGTCCCATAAGAGAGTATAAATCTGGTACCTGTCTTCACAGCGATCACTCCTGCATGATGAAGACACTAGATCGGGGTGTCAAAACGTTGGGACATGAACAGTAACTTTTTAAGCTACGTTAAAAAAACGTTTAAGCTAGAGTATAGCGTTAAACTATGTCCGGTAATGCAATATTTTTCACTAGGGAAAAATTGTATAGCCAATGAAAATCTCAGAAATTGATCATGAAAACGGACAAGTTTTATTTCTCTGAATTGTACAGAAATGTCAGAATAGTTTTTATTTGTTATAAGATACTATATATGGATTCTTTCTATATTACGTTCTCAAGGTTCATTCAATTCAGGAGGAAAACTAGTCAATGATGTTGAAGGTAAGACGATGTGGTTATAACACTATAGTCTGTCGAGTAGACAGTAATATCAGTAGCCGTTGCACACCGAGTATTTACTTGTTAAGTCCCTGAGAACTTGTTAACTTCAAGCCATCACTGAAGTGGGAGTTCATTAGTAGGAAAGAGCAGTCAGTCATACGAAAATCAGTTTAAATCCGATGGTCAATAGAGATATGGTCTGGAGACTGGAAACTCAGCAAACTTCAAAGCGCCTATAATGAGCTGTGATTTTATGTTGAACCGTACCTTACACCGTGCACATCTTTTGTTTTAGGTTTATTAATATTTAAATAACACGGTTGAGTGATTGAACTGAAACGTTGCTATTGGATAATTCGTTCATTATACTAAAATACAATACGTTCAGTGAGCGTGCACCGTGTACAAAAATGCATAAAGGCGAACAAAAAGATAGAACAAAGACTTTAGCTGAGTTTTCAAACCATATTTTGAATGACTATGTTCAAAAGACCTTAGGACAAGACCAGTTAGCATCGAGATGTAATGTTTTATATTTATTGTTTGATTTAGGTCTCACAGACGGCTTTGAACACGACTGTCTGGATGCTCACAACATCTACCGTGAAAAGCATGGCGTCCCTCCCTTGTTGTGGTCCCACAAGCTTAAGGAAGATGCGCAGAATTGGGCAGACCAGCTAGCTCTTAAAGAAGACGTTTTGTTACACGACGAAAACAAACCTCTACAAGAAGGGGAAAACCTAGCTCACTTTAGCCCACCATCAGAAAAATGTTACGGTGCAAAGGGACCAGGATGTGTGCAGTGTAGAGAGATTGTAAGAGACTGGTACAATGAAGAGACCGATTATGACTTTAGCAGAGGTCACAGAAAACCTGGAGGAGTGGTTCTCCATTTCACGCAGGTAATAAACGCTCTTTTTAAAAGGTATTGTAAACTAACTTTATTTGATACTGGATAACCCTATCAGTCATATATAAACTGTTCTTCCTAGTAGAGGTCCAGTAAGGACCATCCTTCATTGGGACTTTATATTTTTAGGTTGTGTGGAAAGACACACGGTACGTTGGCGTGGCAACGGCTAAGAATAAAGATTGGTTTATTACCGTAGCAAGATACTCACCAAGAGGAAATATTGTTGGTCGGTTTAGAGATAATGTCCCAGCTATAGGTAAGTTGAAAATTAAGAAAAAGAACTCCAGAAGATTAGAAAAAAGTTTTGAGAACTTGCAATATTTGTTGTTCCCTCGCGTCTATATCTAAATTGTAAAGATAGTTATTTTTTCTAACGTTTTGCAAAAATATATATTACAATCAATTTAATATAATATACATTGTTCTATATATGTCAATTTATCGTTTTATTTCATTAAATGCAGGTGGAGTTGTATTAAAAAACGAAATGAAATCCAACGATGGTACGTTTTATAGTAAAACTTTGCACACATTGTCTGTCTGTCTGTCTGTCTGTCTGTCTGTCTGTCTGTCTGTCTGTCTGTCTGTCTGTCTGTCTGTCTGTCTGTCTGTCTGTGTCTGTCTGTCTGTCTGTCTGTCTGTCCGTCTGTCATATACAGTATATATGATAAGAAAGCATTCATATTTCAACAGCGGCAGAATATGCGGAAAGGCACCAGACGCCTCCTTCTCGTAAACTTTACGACCCACCTGCATATCGTGAAAGAGTATACCCTGAAGAAGCTGGTTAGTTGATCACTTTTGTTACAATATAAATACTGGCATTCAAGTTTAAGAATTAAGTGTACTCTGTACGTCTGTTCCGTCTACATATATGTATCTTTGCCTCAATTTCTATACGTTAAACAAATACTTATCCGTTATTATTATTATTATTATTATTATTATTATTATTATTATTATTCCTTATTTAAGGAGGATACGTTTTTCAGCAGAGCTGGTGGGGTCCTAAATATACAGCTAAGACCTATAGGTGTTGATTTTACGGAGGGAGGAAAACCGGAGAACCCGGCGAAAAACCCTCGAAGCACAGGAGAGACCAACTAAACTCTACTCACATGGGTCCCCACCCCGAGAACAGGGCTATTCCCAGATGGTCACCCATCCAAGTACTAACCCCGTCTAACCGGGCTTAACTATTGGTGAGAGGCAGCGCCCTAATAGCACACGCCACCCGTGCTCCCGTGATCCATAATATCAGTTCATTTATCTCTATAATTTCTTTTAGTTTATGATAATACACATACACCAAAAACTACTGAGAATAATCAGTCTTCTCAAAAAAGTGAAGGTACCTGCAATATTTTGTTTAAAATAATTATAATAGGTTCAAAGAGATGGTAAAGTTTCAGTGTCTTGAAATGGTAATGTATGTTTATGTTGTTTATTTTTATCAGCCAATTTGAAGTATTTTGCCGCCAATTCGCCATATGGAAATGGAGAGTTAACTGCCATGGTTGATGACAAACCACAAGGTACTAATTGATAGCGTCAGAAAAATATTATAAACGAAATAAAACAGTAAAAAACAAGATATAAAAAATAACACAAAATAGTGAACAATAGCAAAGAATACAGCAACTATAAAAGTAGTAAGGAATAACAAGGAACGCCAGAGAAAAAAGGAAGAAAGAGTTAAGGAATGAAGGAAAGGAAGGAAAATAAGGGGGAAAAAAGAAAAAAAGGTTTAGAATGAGATCGAAAACTTATACTCAACTGATTATTTATGTTTTTTGTTTTTTTTAATCCATAGACACTTATGGCTACGAAAACGAACAAACGTCTAGAGCAAATTCTGATTCAGTCGATAACGAAAATGGAAATGATTTGTTAGGTGAGACTATACGACCGTTTTTAAATGTGTCAGAAACATCTAAAATGTATTAAACGAAGATAAAATAGTATTTTGTTTGACTTGATGTAGGCTAAATAATCTTTATCCTTTCCAATCCTAATCTAACGTAACGTAACTCAAGTACGTAAGGCAAGGCAACGCGACGTTGGACACCAATTTCAACACTTCTGTAATTTCTATGAAATTTTTGTAGACCCTCATCTCGCGGTTAGAGATATGCATATGGAAGACGATCTTGCCACCACAGTCGAACAAAATGAAGGTAAGAGAAGTTGCCTAGAATTCAACATTTTCTCAGAGTCAAAAGGACAATAATGTGAAGAAACATTTTGCCATGCAGGGTAAACATAATTGTAATCTTATTTTAATCCAGAATGATAATTAAATATTTATTACGTTTGTTTTCTTGAGGTTTCGGAGGAAAGTTCGCACTTTGGTTTCTCGTTTCATCGTTGTTTTAAAAGCCAGTGTATTTTTTTGTTGGTCTAGGAATGCTTTTAATGGATGAAAAGAAATCCACCGTAAAACAGAAGAATCATAAAAGAAATCATAGATGAACAATGGCACCAAAAGTAATATAAGCTCTGCCTTCATGAGACTTCTAAAGTTGAAGACAAATTGGTTTCATTGAAAACAAGCGCAATTACAACTTTCAGATTTTTTACTGCTATTGAAAACAAACACACGAGATGCCTACACACATACTGTGGATAAGCCATGCACAGAGAAACAAAATTTTGAAAAAAATCAGTGTGGCAACAGCCTTTGGCTAAAATTACCGTCGGTAAAACACAACTCATTTTGTCTTCAGCCTCAAAAAAATACCGTACAAATATGTCGTTATTTCCTGTAATTCATAATTATCAATTGATATGCATTCATATGACGGTAAGAAGAGTTTGTAATAAAACAAGTGAACTACGCTAAAGATTGCTGATAAACAAGGAGAATCTTGAGGCGGAGTTTCATGAAGACGTTATTAGATATGGAATCCTGTCAGCCTCAAATTAACTAGCTCAAAGTGTATTAGAGTTTTGCGCAACTGCGAGTTTAGGAAATTTAAAGTGAAATGTGAACTGAACACTACTGTAGTCTGTATATGTGTAATTACAGAAACTGCTTAAAGATTTTCTATTTGTAATATAATAAACTAACATTTCACTCACACCGTTATAGCGTGACTAATGATAATAAACTAAAAGTAAACTATTAAGAAACTGTATCTGGCGGACAAGTTGCTTCGAAATTTTCAGTCCCTCTCCCCCCGCCTGCACCAATGTCATTGAATGAACTTGCTTCACCCCACGCGTGACATAACATGATATTATATATCTAATTGGCTTAATTATCGACGAAAGGTAGAGAGGCACGCAATCATGTATACTTGACAACTCGCACATGTTGTATACAGTCAAAAGTTACTTCTTTTTGGATAACCCCTGTCGAGGTTGAAGCTATAAGAAGAAGGTTAAGGTTAAGTTGTTAAGGTTAAGTTAAGTAAAGTTAGTCACGTAACTATAACGTAAGTTCTCTTTCTTTCTCCCAAGATCACATCTGTTTTCGTTTGCATGTTGTCGATTAATTAATTAATTGTATTTACTGAATATTTACCGTCAATATATATATACGAGGAAACCCTCTTGAAAACACTCAAACGGGGCCGATGACGAACCAGGCAAGCAAGGCGCAGATACATTTGCAGCCCGACCTTGAATATTGATGATAATGATTTTTGTCGGGTCATATTTATTTGCACCTCGCTGAGGCTCCGCTCGGGCGCAAATGTTACTACGCGGCCCATGCCGTCCAAATTATCATGTTATTGCCTTATTATTGGGACAAATCGCTAAACTAACCTAAACTAAACTACACTAAGAATAGCATAGAAATATAGTAACTTAGGTTAGATATACTGCCGAAACGTGTTTCTCTCTGACGAAGGGCCTTCGCTCGAAACGTTAGATTCCTACGTTCTCTGTTTCGGCAGTATATCTAACCTAAGTTACTATATTTCGATTGTTGTTTCTACTCCAGCAATTGGTATTTCCTTATAAACCAAAAAGGAAACGCCACACCTTTTAACGAAAAATGGACATTCCATGGAGTCAAGTTACCGCAATAAGTATATCTCTTTGTTTGAGACTTTGAGTGGATTTAGACAAACATTCAAGTAGTGGACATGTCTCGCTGTTTTTTCTCGACTATTGCGTTCTTACTGCTCTGTTTCTTAGTCAGAGAATCATGGGAGAAGCCGAGGAACTTATCATGTCGACGTTCGGGTGACTGTCGTCGAAACCGAGGCGAGGTGTGTTGTAAAGGCTTTTGCAATACGACATGTCCAGGAAAATATTGTCGTTGGTCTTACCAGTGCGGTAGAGAAGAGAAGTGTTGCGCCAATGTGTGTAAAAAGACATGTGAGGGATCACCATGCTACCAACATCGACATTGCCAAGATAGAAAAACACCACTAAAGTGTTGTAATAACATCTGCAAGAAAGATTCGTGTTTTAATTCTGCTTGTAACCCAAATTATCCAGCTTACCAAACCTGTGGACGACACGAAGGCCGCAGCTTACAATGCTGTGATGGAACGTGCGATCTATCTTGCCTGGATAAACCGTGTAATGAAAATCATGATTGTGGTGGCGCTGGCCGTATAAGAATGAAGTGTTGTGATGGAGTTTGTAAGAAGAATTGTCTCGGATTGCCCTGCTTGGAACGGGCGGATTGCCACGGTTTCGAATGCTGTGGTTATTTTGATAACAAAACTTGCGCGCACACATGCCGGAATCACAAGTGTTCAATGAATGAAGAGTGTCGTGATAGGAGACAAAGATTGTTCTGTTGTGGCGACGAGACATGCCGACCACGTTGTATAGGATCAATATGTTACAGCGAGTCCCATCAGGCGGACTGCGGAGGACCTCAGGTGCTCTACTGCTGTGGAATTGGTCAAAAGAAGTGTCGATACCGCTGTCTCAACGTTCCTTGTAAAACAACCGAAGACTGCGGTCCCTCTTATTACTACTGTGGTCCACCAGACAGCCGGAATAATTCTGTTTGTACATCGAATTATTCCGGCTACACTCTCGTATTCAACGATGTTACTATACCATGAACTTACTAAAATGATAGAAGACAAATGCTCAAACATTGTGACAGAATAGCTGACCCTATTGACCTATTCGTTTAAAAAACAGCCGCTTATCAGCGCATTTGCCCTTCGAGTCCCGTCTCCGTTACTACAATGGGTCTTTCATTTTATTACATAAATATATTACATATATTCTGAGATATTACCCTTTTTTATAATTCAAGATTATATAATATAATACAATCAGTAACAAAATACCTTGACGCACTTTGTATTTTGTGATATACTCACTTGATATATTCAAAATATTATGTTAAACGTTTTTTGTTTGTTTGTTTGTACTATTGTGCCATATGCGTGGCGAGCACAGGGGGGAGGGAGTCCACGAGGGAAAGGCAGGATCCGAGTCACGTGTAAGACCACACGGTAACGTTTTGTTTCAAATAATGAGCTGAGCCGATTGTTCTCGATTCCCTTGAGAACAATAAACAATACTAAAACCCTCGGAAACGTTACCGTGTGCACAATTTAGAGCTGTGCGAATCCGAATTCGATCCGATCGGATTCGGATCGGATTCGGACTAAACTTTTATCGTTCGGATCGGATTTTGTTCTTTTTTTCTCGGATCGGATTCACTTTTGTCATTGATTTTGTCACAAAATTAACAAATTCACCAGTTGTATGCACATTGCACAACATATGAACGTTACTATTGCATAAGATTATTATTGTATAGTAGTTTTCTTAAATTTATTTGTTAATTGGTTTTCTTTTCGGAAAGTTTGCGCAACTATTGCAACATATATCCGGTGTTTTAATTTTTTCGGACCGGATCGGATCGGATTTGAGCAGCTGTTTTCGGATCGGATCGGACTACGATTTTTTGGCTTCGGATCGGATCGGATTCGGATTGACAGTTTTGGCAAACCCTCGGATTACAAGGTGTCAATCCGATCCGACCACAGTTAGTAGACGCCATGCACTAGTGTACATAGTGTGAGTGACATCAGGCTTTGTAGAAATGCAAGCGGGTCACCCTGCGCAAGCGCGCAACTGACCAGTTTGGCTGGGCGGTATTAGACTTAGTGGCTTGGCCTGTTCCCCAGACCACTTCGACTCAACTTTAACCATATCATATTCCTGTGCAAGTGCATGTCGTTATGTGGATTTTAGTGCAATTTTACGGCAATTTTGTTTGCGCTATTTATACATACATCGGTACTTTTGTTAACCTGCGTGGGCAACGTTTTAGATAGAGCAAAGTGAAAAGGTGGCAAACTCTCGAGATTTTTATAGTAACGAAAAACTCGTGTTTCGAGCAGAGCCTTCATCCTATCGAGTACTCACATATTTTACTCTGATAAGGCTACATAAAAAAAATTACTTGTTTAGCATCCACCTATTTCAGTTTTTCCAAGTCGGGAGAGAGGTGTGTTTTTTTTGTATGTTTTTTTTCTTTTTGCCCTACAGGGTGTTTCAAAAACGTACTACAGCCTTCCTTGGCCACACAGCATATCACAAATGCCATTGGTGGTCTAACAAAGACGTATTTGTTTTCACTCACTCATGTTTTATTAAACAGAAAACGAGCCAAGGTTTATAGTAACTTAATGCGCAGGCGGGGGACATGTAAGGGTCTGGGTATACGAGAATAAGTCCGAGGTCTTAACCAGTCCAGGGCATGAAGTTCGTCGGCGATTGCAAAGCACAAATCACCATGTTTAATACTACAGGTAAAACGTTGTTTTGAGAAACTTTTGCACTAAATTTATAGGGTTTTTTGAAAAATTAAAAATAAAAAAAATTTGGAAGTCGGGGGCTTTTCTCAGGTCGGGCGGGGACGCTAAACAAGTAATTTTTTTTTATGTGTTCTAAAGGGCTTCGCTCGAAAAGTCAGTATTTCGTTACTAAAAATCTTAGCAGTTTACCACCTTTTCACTTTGCTCTATCTAAAACACTGCCTACGCAACACTCTAGTTTTTACTCTGATGAAGGACTCTGCTTGAAACGTCAGTATTTCGTTATTAAAACTATTCTCAGCAGTTTACGATCTTTTCACTTTGCTCTATCCAAAATACTGCCTACACAGCACTCTAGTTTTTATCACCATAGATATACTATCACTCTGCGGATGGCAGACACAGACCGGTGAGACCGCCTAAGCCTCAATAACAAAAGTATTAAAGTACCCCGTAGAAAGCCAGACACACATTACATCCTCTATAGAATATCGATGAATCACGAAAACATTGTATTTTGTCTTCGACTTTAGTTTATCTATAACAGGTGTCAATCCACGCTCTATTCAAGCACATTGAATGCGACCGTTGACCATCCACGTGGACCGTGTGGGTTACCATGGGAACCACGCCATATGCGTTAGCCTTCAAGCAGGTACGCGATTCATCAAGCATGGTGAGCAAGCGAGCGAAACGGACAGGTAGCTCAATTTTCCCTACAAGACATAACACTCGTTTTCTTTTGTTCTTCTGATCGATTGTTTGAAGCGCGAACACTAGTCGCAACACAGGAGTGTGTTTCAGTTGACAAAACTGGACCAAAACAATTTCTCGCGAAGAATAGAAACCCGGCACGTAAAGAATAAACAATTTGAAGGTTAGTTTCATGTGTTTATAATCTCTGGCAAGTCCTTTGTCGGGCTTATCTAGGATTTCATAGATCTTGGCAGTGAATTAACGACGCGATTACAAGTTTTGGTCAACCATTACACGCATGGAAGAGACGAGTTTATTAAACCCCGCTATCTTCTCGCTTTGTGACGGAATTCGCTAAATGTTTTTGGCGTGATATAGCATCACAATCAAGTATCCTGAGTGGATTGATTGAGACATGTGTGCTGTACTGGAAAAATTGACAAGGCGTTTGTCTTATTGCGTTATTGACGTGGCTTTAATAACGAATTTACAACATGCGTTCAGTGTTTAAAATTTTGCACTAAGTAATAAGGCGTGTATGTATGTCGGTTCAGCAGAGCTTTCCTGCCATAATCTCTTATATATTTAATAAACTATGTTTAACAGGCAATCGTACATTTTGTCTCTATATATATTGTTAGATATTTTACTCGCCAGGCGATTTTGTTCGTCAACTGTGAACCTCTTGCAGAAACTTGCATGTTAAAGTTAATATGAGAGGTTAGACCTAAAAAGTTACTGAACAATGTATAAATATATATGCATTTATGTTCCTAAATTATATAGGTAAGTCTGAAATCTTCAGTTTTATATGTTAGTTTATTTTCTAACTTTTAACTGTCCTGTCCGTTACAAAACATCTTAGGCTGCGTTCGTTTGGGACCATTTCGGAATAAGAATAGGCTAGGTTAGGTTAGGAGCCCTTCTTAATCTGGAATACTCGTATACCATTCGTTAAGCTCACTAGATTTTACATATTTATACTAATTGGAACATTCTGAGAAGATTTGTAATATATCTTCTCAGGCGAAAATGTCATCTTCATGGATTGTTTTGCCGTCAAAGTTGACGGAAGTGACGTCGAAAGAGGAATTTCTCTATATGAAAACCACTTTACAGATTCCTCTTTTGACGTCACTCCCGTCAACTTTAACGGCAAAAAAATCCATGAAGATGAAATTTTCGCCTGAGAAGATATATTACAAATCTTCTCAGAATGTTCCAATTAGTATAAATATGTAAAGTCCCTGAGGATGACATAGGTACTTTAACCAGAATAACCTATCGTTTGGAAAACGAGAGATCAATCTACTCTAAAAGATTTTAGGAATTATTCTTTCTCCGGGGAATAACCCAAACGAACGCACCTTAAATTTAATTTTTCCTTTAATGAAATTGCAGATGACAAAGCCATTGGATCAAATTGGAGATAAACATATCAAACGACCTATGAACGCTTATATGGTGTGGTCCAGGAAAGAACGCCGAAGAATCGCCGAGGAGTGTCCGAGGATGCTGAACTCGGAGATCAGTAAACGATTGGGCACGGAATGGAACTTGCTTCCGGTGGAAAATAAAAAACCTTACATTGACGAAGCCAAACGATTACGCATGGAACACAAGAAGGAACACCCAGAATACAAGTACCAACCAAAGAGAAAACCAAAGACTATGAATAAATTAAAACGCGCATTCGATAATCCGTTTTTCGATTCTTTGAACGGATACCCTCAGATGAATTTTCCAAGTAAATTCAGTTTGCCTTCACCACCAGTTTTATTCCCTATGGCTCCCTTCCCAGGAGATTCTACAGCAGGAGTTACCTGCTCTCCTGTTATTCAGTCTTATGCAACTGTAACACCAACCTTTCATCACGCCGGTAGGAGTATAGGCATGAGTCCTTCTGATGATCAGTTTCATCTGGGGAGTGGGATGCCTGAGTACAACCTGCAAGGTTATCAGCCTCCTTTTCAGCACATGGGTCCACCGCCTACCTCACCTACGGGCTACAACAGTGTAGTAAGAAATCGCGGCAACGAAGAAGAGCTCCGCGCAAACGGTCAAGAATTCCGCGCAAACAGCCAAGAGTTTCCCGTTAACGGCCAAGAATTTCGCGCGAATGATCAGGAGTTTCGCGCAAACAGCCAAGAATTTCGCGCAAAAGATCAAGAATTTTGCGCAAACGGTCAGGAATTTCGCGCAAGTGATGAGAATGCGCACAAATTAAAACAAGAAAGACAAGCTGAAGCGAGGTATTTAAATGGTAGTTACAATATGAATGCTGCAGGGATGAACTTTGGAGCTTCAAGTAGTGGTCACTTTAATTATATGGGTCAAGAGTTTAGTCATGGTTACCAATAGTTCATATTTTTTATTGATTTACTTCTTTATTTATTTATTTATTTTATATTAAAACTATGAACTATTTAATTTTCAATACGTAGCCAAACACCAAACCGAAGATTCGTACACAAATACGTTGCCTATATAAACATAATATGCTTATGTTTGTAAAATATATTTATGATTATTAAGATTCAAAAAATGTATTAAACAGCCGCGTGCGTGATGGTTCAAGGTTGTCATGGTCGATACAGAACGAATACAAATAACTTAATAAACCATAGTTAATAGAAAATAGACATGGTTTGGAAACCCGGAAAACTTCAAAGCGGTTAACAATCAAGCTACGATTCATGTTGAAAGTTTATACTAAAATACAATGTGTTCAGTGACCGTGCACCATGCACAAAAATGCATAAAGGTGAACAAAAAGATAGACCAAAACTTTAGCTGAGTTTCCAGACCATATATATCTCGATTGATTATGGTGAGAGTTAGGGGTCAGGCCTTCATAAAGCACTTGGGTTACGTTGGACATGAATGTGTAACTAAGCGTGCTTCATTGTCACTGAATTTGAAATAGCCTTTAATACCTTCATCATTCCTTCATCAGATTTGGTCGCTTGTGAATAAGTAAATACTTCGTGTTCCATACCTTGCTCCTTAAAAAGCTTCACACAGTAAGAAAAGCAGCTCTGCTGTCATCGTCCATTTATGCTTCTTTATCCTCGACTAGTTCTTGTCATGTCCTTATCTTTTAACAATCCAAGCAAAACTATCGTCAGCCGTTTACCGGTAAACTCGCACAGTTCAACGTTTAGAAAACGATCTTTTCGAAGACAAATATGCAAATATACGAGCAACTAACAACTAATTTGACTATTCCCTTTTGACAAAGAAATTAATGATATACTTAAAATCACTGAAGCAGTAAGCATGCGGGGATGAGAAGGAATTACAAAGAAATCCTCTGGGATTTAAGCTATGCATGGTAGAACACTACAGTGCGCACGTAAGACCCGTTATTGGAGGTTTTTCCTCTGAGGATATTCCCTGCCATTGTCTATATATACAGTGTGTATAAAAAAAAACTGAACCCTTAGAAAACAACCTATTGTAGTAGTTTGAAAGCCCTAAAAGCGCTCCGTTATAAATTAATCAGCACATAAGTTAAACGAAGCGAAAAAGCTTTTAAATACTTTCACCATGCATACACTTCAAGTTATCTTAATTTCCCAGGTGTATAAGACCGTGTGTTTTACGCATCTGTGGGTTCAGCGAAGTGCTTAGGGCTTTCAAACTACTACAATAGGAGTTGTTTTCTAAGGGGATTGATTAGCCACGCGATTGATTAGGATCTCACTGTGGATTTGAAACTCGCGTAAACTAAATGTACAAAGAAGAATTGGTTTAGTTTAGATGTAAACGAAACCTAACGTTGATTAAAATCTATTTTTGTGGCCAAGGAAAGAATTTCGTGACACGAGTCAGCCCGGTTAGCTGGGCTAGCCCGGCTCATGTAAACAGCCCCTTAGGGTTCAGGTTTTTTGATACACACTGTATATGTCTGTTTTAGTGTAATTATGTATTTTAGTTTTTAAGTCTTGTCTATAATTTTGTACTGGCGAAGCTTATAAATAAAAGTGCTGATTACATGAGGCAAATCTTCTCTTGCGGCTGAGGAATGAATTTCGTGTACGAACTAGCCAGCCCGCGGGCTCATTTAAACAGCCCTTATTTAAAATTTCGTTTTTCTTCTAAGCTCTCGGTTGGAACTCATGATTTGAGGACAAAGGTAACTTTCCCGTCCGTTTCTGTCCTAAAGAAAAGTTTCCTGATTGGAAACGAGTCTTTACAGACAAATTATAATACATCCTTTCCTAATTCTTTCTCAAAAAAGTCTAAAACAAGAGCATAGTAATTATTTTTTTGGTACAATATTTTCTTTTCTGCCTGTTCCTTGCAGTAGAAATCTTTTTAATAATCTATGAAATGCGTTTGGCTGATCGACGTAGCAGTCGTGATTTGCATTGGGCAACGCATAAATCTTCTTATTCGCCAAATGTTCTAAACTATCCAAAGACGAAACATGAAGAGTAGTGCTATCGTCCTCGCCAAATAATACCAAAGTTGGTAAAGATAATTTCTCGTAGCGCGATGTGGGATACTTGGCTGTGAAATGCGGAGCAATAAAGACGACGCCTTTGAGAAGAGATGGCACACTCATTACCATGGGAACTGAGTAAATACCACTTTTGCTAGGCGAGACCAAGATACGGTCAGTACTAGGCGAGAGTTTCAACATCATGGCCGCTAAAAGTCTGGATCTCTCAACAGCCGTAGGTGGCTCAACAGTGTCAGTAGATTCACCATAGCCAGGAAGATCAATGGCAATAACACGGTAGCCATCTTTGGCTAAAACGTAAAGAGTACCAATGATTATCCACATCCTAGAATCATATTTCTCCCCATGCAAGAGAAATACCGTTGTTTTAACAACTTTTCTTGAGCCTGATCTTGCTTCTCGATAAAAGATACGAAATTTGGGTTGCTTCTTTGGGAAATAGACACCCGTATTGTACTTGATGTCTTCCCTTTTCATTTGAGCGAGTGACAGCTCCTCTTTGTTCTCCGGAGAAACTTGATTTAAATCCTTATTTGTGGGAAATTCTTTAGTTACAGAAACTGTAGTTATTGGCTGAAAACTCACATCATTCGTCTTCTTCGACGACGTTGGCAATGGCACTCGTGTTTCTTCAGCTTCAGGGTCGTTGTTTCTTCTTTTTTGACCGTGAACCTGAAGAATAGTTATCAATTTTTCTAAAAACTTATCAAACTGAACGTCTCTCTTTTTACTTTCGTTTTTCTGATGTTGGTTAAACAACGAGAGCACGGCATTCAAGTGAGATTGAACTGCTGAACCTTTTGTTTCTTGCTGTTGTTCTTTGCTTTGCTTTGTATCGCTTGGTATTTCGTTTATCGTAGAAACGTTCTTGGCCGTATTCCCAGGATCAACCCCGACGCCTTCTTCGTTGTTGTTGTGGCCGACAAACGCCTTTTCTTGCAACGTTTGACCTCCATTTTCATGTGGACGAACATCCTCTTTCGCATCGCCTCGCTTCATAAAATTTAACTGAGGCAAAACCTTGCTTATGTTACCTTGCAACTCCGCAAATTTGTCCAAATGTTTGTACAAATCCGGCACAAAATCTCTACATCGACCAAGCAGATAATACACGCCTATCACCATACACGAATACATAAAAAACTTCAGTAACACCTTAGATTTTCGTCGACACATTTTGGGGCTTTCAGTTTCTTTTGAGCCGGTCGGAGAAGTCCTGGTATTATCTGGGGCGTATTTCTCCAGACTGGCGATTGATGGCAAGTGAGCGTGTAATACTTGACAATAACTATATATATATAAGCGCGAAGCCGAAGGTCTGTATGCATGCAGAAACAAACATTACATTATATCTTAATAACTTTTTGTTGAAGATAAGCCATGCAGTAGCTGCCAAGCAACATAACCAGTCTAACAAGCATCCTTGACTGATTGTTTTGTTTAATTAATTTAAATTACGTCAGTACAACGCCACTTCAAACAAATGTAACTTGTATCAGTTATACATGTATGTTCGTTCGTATAAATCAACGTTATTTAACACTTTGAAACCTGAAGACGAGTCTTTAGTATTTTACTAACGCCAGACGAGTTTATTCAGCACAGGGAGAGGTCCAGGCCTCAAAGTGTTAACCGGCTAACAAAGATTCTCGGATGCCACACGGCAAGGCTAAATATTCAACTACAAAACTGATAATTTATTGCAATCAGATACGACAACAAAATACTATGGAAATGTTAATGATTCTGCCACGTGCATGTGTTTTGTGTTTGAACTCACTCGGTTTAAGAACGTGGCCATGCTACATAAGAGTGTAATATTATGTTGAATATTAAAGTTCATCCTTTTGATTAGTACGCATCTTCAGTTTATCCAAAGCTTTTTCCATTGATTCAACGACTAGAAACAAGAAACCATAACTAAATATAAGTATTTAAAAGTATAAAAAGCTACAAAAAAGTATAGACAAGTATAAAAGTATTGTGTTAGTGTGTGTTTTCAGCTTGAAGTTGGTACAGTTTTTTCGTTTGTTTTTGCTGTACAAGCAATGATAATGACAAAAACACGAGGAATAAGGAGGGAAAAAGGCGCCATCTTTCAGCTAAAGTTCTAAAGCCCACTCACGTGATTCGGCGTCCCAATAGTAGTACTTATTCTCCTTGTAAGCTATCTCAGGATTAACAATGTCAGTCATAATGTCACCAGAAGGATCTAGAATGAAAATTGAAAATAAACCCAAAATATGTTTTATCCGCATAATTAGTATTTTTAAAATTTTATATTGACTTACACCAGACAATTTTATTCACTTCTGCTTTCTTCATGGGAAAAGCCCTGAACATTACTATACATTGCTTTTAATTCCTCATGTTCAACATATTTATTGTAATTAATAACATACCAATGAAAAACACCCTTGGAAAGTAACTTCCATCAATTTCAAACAACTCATCGTCTGGCTCTTCGTCATCCTAAGACATAAACAATTAATTTAATGTACATTTAATACTCTGATAATTTCTTACTTGAAAGACAAGCATTTTACATTAAGTAGTATAAAATTATTTTCATTGCAGATCTGATCAAAGTATAAAATAATAATTTTTGGGCAGCAAACTGTCAGCCTTCCTTAGCTGCTAAAATATTTATAGTTTTAAATCTTCGTGCTTACTTACCTCAGAATTAACCATAACGAAATGTCGGCTGAGTTCTTCAAACTTTGTAGAGACCATTACTTTCTTCTTAAGTGCTGAGTTAATGAAAGCATCAAAATAAAATTATTTGGTTAGGAACGATAAATTGTTGCAGCGTCGGACTGGCCCTATGTACCGTTGTGTCAATGGCGCATGCGCCCCTTAGGATGCCCTTACTGCGCCCCTCTCCCGTTGTATAATATTATATTTGATATGTAGTGCAATTCCTATTTCAAAACCCGATTTTGGATTTATAGTCGTTTTACGTTTTAATCAGTATGGTACAGCTAATAGTATATTGCGATTAAATAATATTTTAGTACGCTTCACGCAGCTGACAGCCTGACATGAAGTAACCACCTAATTAATGGTTGACATGTCCTCATGATGTATGCCTTGCATGTTATGGTGTATTCCTATATAAAATGAGTATATTTGAATATTTTGTTTGGTATTTTATATCCTTCAAAACTCTTTCAAACCCCCCTCAAAATGCAGGAAATGCTATCTCAGAGACTCTAAAATTCAAAATTTTCCGGGCGAGCATGCCCCCCGACCCCCCTAGAAGTTGGTCGCGCCTTCGGCGCTCCTTGCCCCACACGTAGTAAGTATTGCCTGTTTTGCCCCCTTGTTAAATATTCTGAAAGAAACCCTGACGGCGCCCCTCTCCCTAATGGCACCGCCCCTAATACGGAGCCAGTCCGACTCTGAATTGTTTGTAATTGAGCTTGACGAACGTCCACCAAACGTTTGTTACATTGCATGCGCTACATGTATACGTACAACTTATCATTTGTTGATAACGATATTGAAAGGAAAGATAAGAGAATGTCTTCGCTGTGAATTCAAGAGTTGTTTTGTGAGTTGGTTTACCTTTACAAGCACTACACCAAGTTTTGTGAATGATTAATAACATTGGTTTGCCACTAAAAAAAGAAAAACAAGTAAGTTTGATAGTTTTCTATTCTCAAACGATGACTATTATATAATTGAGAAATTAAAAACACTTCTTATAACACACTGACCTTCTTTTAGATTCTTCAACACCATCTTTATAACTGACCCAATTTATGTTTTCTCCAAATCCTAATTCATATTTGTGATAAAAAAAGAAATTTTAGGAGAGTTTTGATCCTCAAAAAGAGGTAAAAAAACTCAATAAACTTTTATAAAATTATGCACTGTAAATTATAGAAGTAGAGAACGAAAACTTCTTACCGTGATCTTTGCTGTCGTCTTTTTTAAATTTCTCCAAGGCATCATTCATGACCCTTATGACTAGGTGAAAATTAAAATGCTTAATTTTAAGAAAGGGTACACTCTTATGACACCACACCGCACCACACCACACTTCACCACATCTCAGCACGTTACACCACACCACACCACACCTCCCTTCACCCCACCACACTTCACCTTACCACACCTCACCTCACTTCACCACACCACACCTCACTTTACCACACCACACCTCACTTTACCACACCACACCTCACTTCACCACACCACACCTCACTTCACTTCACTACACCTCACTTCACCACACCTCACTTCACCACACCTCACTTCACCACACCACACCTCACTTCACCACACCACACCTCACTTCACCACACCACACCTCACTTCACTTCACCACACCTCACTTCACTTCACCACACCTCACTTCACCACACCACACCTCACTTCACCACACCACACCTCACTTTACCACACCACACCTCACTTCACCACACCACACCTCACTTTACCACACCACACCTCACTGAACCACACCACACCTCACTTCACCACACCACACCTCACTTCACTTCATCACACCACACTTCACCACACCACACCACACCTCACTTCACCACACCACACCTCACTTCACCACATCTCACCACGTTACACCACACCACACCACACCTCACTTCACCACACCACGTTACACCACACCACACCACACCGCATTACACCTCAACTCACTTCACGTCACCACACTACACCTCACATCACCTCATCCCGACATCTCACCACACCTCATCTCACCTTACCTCACCTTACCTCACGTCACGTCACATCACCTGACCTCACAACACCTCACCTTAATATACCTCACCTCGCCTTTCGTATTGATTAAATTTAGCATACTTACTACTCCTTTCAAAGCCATGAGAGAACTTATATTCAAGATAATCTGGATCCATGTTATGAAGATCGGGTTGCACAACTCCCTGAGGGTCTAGAAGAAAATAGTTCGAAAAATATAACATATAAGCGACTTTACTTATTGAGGGTAACAAATGACAGTATTCAGATACTGATAATCCAATGGCCCTCACCTCCCCCCCTGATGGAACTAATTCATATAATTAACTGTGGAAACTGTGGTGTTGACTTTGCGGAGGGAGGAAAACCAGAGAACCAGGTGAAAACCCTCGAGGCACAGGAGACTGAGAACCAACAACTCTACTCACATAAAGCTAAGGCGGTCACCCTGCAACATTTTTAGATTTTAGATTTAGATTTAGTAACTTTATTGCCTATAGCAACTGGTGGTCAAACAGAGCGAAATGCCCCAATTGAACATGACTACCATGATGTAAGTGTTGGTTTTGCGGAGGGAGGAAAACCGGAGAACCCGGCGAAAATCCCTCGAAGCACAGGAGAGATCAACTACAACTCTACTCACATTAGTTTCCAGCTCGACAACGGGGTCATTCCCAAGCGGTCACCCATCCAAGTACTCACCCCGTCTAACCGGGCTTAACTTTTGGTGAGAGGCAGCGCGCTAACAGCACACGCTACCCGTGCTTTTTTACGCCACCCTTGCAAGTTTTATAGTCATTTGTGTATTCACTGTAACTTCTTGTTATTGTCACTGTTCGTTTGATGTGACACGATGTTAGTGCTTTTGGTATACGAGTGGTTATGCTTTTGGTATGCCTCTGTTTCGATTTTATCTTAGCTTTTCAGTTCACTCTTGCTTTGTTTATGTTTAGTCCGAGACTTACCCAATATAAAAATTCTTGGAAAGTATTTTCCATCTACGTCATATTGCTCGTCTTCAGGTTCTTCGTCATCCTGTTAAGAAAGATTAAAAAAGGCAAAATATTTCAACCAGATTACGCTACATATTCGATATTAAGTAACATGGAACAACAACTCAATATGTTTATTCTTTGTATTTCACAAGACCACCACCTACATGGAACTGATGCTAACTCATACCATATCCTTAAAATATTTCATTACGATACCAATCACGTAAATAATCTGAGGGTTTGCTATATTACGAACAAGTGACTTGCCTCTAGATTGACCATAGCGAAATATTTGCTGTACGCAGTAATTTCTTTCGAGCCATTAAAAACAGTTTTCAGTGCTTGACAAGCTCCACACCAAGTTTGGTGGATGATTAAAAATATTGGTTTCCCCCTAAAAAATAAATAATCAGAAATAAAAACAAAATATTACATTAGAAAACGGAAAAGCTATCAAAAACAGCCGTGTCCTATTTCAAGATCAAAAGCGCTTCTTTTAACAAATAAAACAGTATTATAGGTACGTTTTGTGGAAACACCACGTTAAATAAAATATTTTACGTGGTCTTTCCACAAAACTTATCTATATTACACTATCGCCATGAAAACTTTCAAATAATTAATAAAACAGTCTTGTTCATAACAGACAGGTTTGTGTAATTGTTTTTATCAAAAAGTTTGCTACTAGTCAAACAGACGTACAACATTTACACACACTTACTTTGTTGTTGCTTCTTTTAATGCATTGTCCATTGTCATCCAATCAATCTCGCTTCCAAAACCTTAAAATAGAGTTGAAGAATGTCAGCTAGAAAACATTAGACTCTATACGTATAGTTTATAATAATTATAAACTTGTCTGCCAAACTTACCTCTGTCCAATGCTGGCTGAGTTTGTTTTTCTAACATTAGTTTCATGGATGCTACAACTAAAGACAATAATAAAACAATGAGAACACTATATAAATACAACGATAATGATAGATATATTTAATTCCCACCATCAATGCCATCTTGATAAAAGTATTTTGATTTCTTGTCGCGTCTGTTTTCATTCATAATTGTTTCATCGACATCCCCACTTGAATCTTGATTTAAAAAACGTTAAAAAAATTAGGATTAAACACAGACACACAAACAGACAGACAGACAGACGGACAGACGGACAGACGGACAGATCGACGGACGGACGGACGGACAGGCAGACGGACAGGCAGGCAGGCAGACGGACAGACAGGCAGACAGGCAGGCAGGCAAACAGGCAGACAGGCAGACGGACAGACAGGCAGACGGACAGACAGGCAGACGGACAGACAGGCAGGTAGACAGGCAGGCAGGCAGACAGACAGACAGACAGACAGACAGACAGACACACAGACAGACAGACAGACAGACAGACACACAGACAGACAGACAGACAGACAGACAGACAGACAGACAGACAGACAGGTAGGCAGGCAGATGGACAGACAGGCAGACAGGCAGTCAGGCAGACAGATGGATGGACGGATGGACGGACGGACGGACGGACAGACAGACAGACAGACAGACAGACAGACAGACAGACAGACAGACACAGACAGACAGACAGACAGACAGACAGAAATCAAACAAACAAATAAACAGTAAACAAAAATATTTACTTAAGAACAGTATCCTGGGTACGTAAGTTCCATCTAAGTTATATTTTTTATCTTCTGGTATTTCTTCGTCCTAATAAAACACAAATTAAATTGCTTGTGCTTGTGTTCACGTGTAAAATACTTGTGTTCACGTGTAAAATACTTGTGTTCACGTGTAAAATACTTGTGTTCACGTGTAAAGTGGTTGTGTTGACGTATAAAGTGTTTTGTGTTCAAGTGAAAGGTTTAAAAATTTCATATCTTCATCACCTCGACGTTAACCATAACGAAATATGTGCTGATCTCTTCGATGTCAAGTGACATTGCAAACTCTTCTTTTAATTCTGTACAAAAATAAAGAACACATTGCTGTAAAAATAACGCCGTGATGATGTCATAGTGTTTTATTAAGTAATTAAGCAGATTTCTGACGAATACCTTGACTAAATTTACACCAACTTCGGTGAAATATTAACATAATTGGTTTATTGCTAGAAATAGAAAACAACCTGTCTAAGAATCAAAATATTAACAATTTACAAATTATATAAGTTACACAAGAGTTTACATTATCTATTAAGAGATTAATTTACTCATAGTCATTCAAAATATGGTCTGAAAACTCAGCTAAAGTCTTTGTTCTATCTCTTTGTTCGCTTTTATGCATTTTTGTGCACGGTGCACGGTCACTGAACCCATTGTATTTTAGTATAATGAACGAATTATCCAATAGCAACGTTTCAGTTCAATCACTCAACCTAAAATCGCAGTTCATTATAGGCGCTTTGAAGTTTGCCGAGTTTCCAGACCATATCTCGATTGACTATGATTTACTATGTAGAAATGCTGAACAAAAAACTGTTAGCTAAAATGTTATCAGATTTTTTCAATTCAATCTTCTATTTAATCATATTTAAAACCTACCTTTCTTTTGCAGATTCTGAACTATCCTCCAAAGATACCCAACTGATATTTCCTCCAAAACCTTAAAAATTAAACAATTTAAAAGGCATTTGTTTAGTTCTTACAAAAAAATGGAAATGCAAGTATTTTATAAAAAAATCTCACCTGCACTGAAGTCTGTCTTTTTCGATTCTCGTTCTTCCAAAACCTTCTTCATGATATTTGCAACTAGAAAATAATTCGTGCAAAAAATCGAGTTAATACACCGATGTTTCGAAATATAGGATTTATTTTCAAGTGTTAATATTCTGGTTAACACGAAAAATTGATTTCATATTAATAATAAAAATAATAATAATAAAGAGTAATAAGAACCATTACCTTGTTTGTCGTTTCCATAAGAATAAATAAAATCATCTTTGTAAGCTGGATCTTCGTTATAGTACTTTTCTATTATCTTACCCGTTTGGGGATCTAAATAACAAACATACAAATAAATAAATATAAAAATAAAGAAAGAAGGAAAGAATAGAGGAACGAATGAACGAACGAACGATCGAACGAACGAACGAACGAACGAACGAACGAACGAACGAACGAACGAACGAACGAACGAACGAACGAACGAACGAACGAACGAACGAACGAACGAACGAACGAACGGATGGAGGACAAAATTTGATTTATGCTTTATAACTTACCAAAGAAATACAGTCTTGGAACATAAGCTCCATCAACGTCATATTCCGCTCCAAGCTCTTCTTTCTCGTCCTGGGTTAAAAAAGAAATTAAAGATTGATTTCGCTTTCATTTGTAACAGCAAGTCACAAATGACAATAGAGATCTTAAGCATATTAGGCGTTTTTGAGACACGGACGGTGACCGGAAGAACAGGAATACAATACAGAACTACTGAACCGCGTATTCTTTGAAAATACTTTTTTTACCCAAAACAAAGGCTATGAATAATCACATATCTAACTGTTAGCTCATAAGCTTAAATTTCATCTTTATTCCTTTATTATTTATTGTACTGTAATGAAATTATCCCCCTTAAAATACAAGTTTCAGTCTACTTTAAAAGTATGTCTCATTGTAGTAAAACAACGATGACAGGCCTCAACGTTCTAGCAGTTCCCGTCGTCTCAAGAACGTGAAAATGCTCTCAATGACGTCTTGTGTAGAACGACGACGGCGTTCACTTTGCTCTTGGAATTTTAAATTGCTCATTATCATTGTTTTGAATGAAAAATGCTATTGAATTAAAACGCCGTCCGTGGCAGTAAAACGTCTGTTGCTTAAGCTCTCTATTGTCAACAACAACGGTAACGATAAAAATTGTAATAAACTATATTACCTGAACATTTACCATGACAAAGTTTGAACTAAGTTTAACAATCTCTTCCGATTTGGAAAAATAAGATCTAAGAACTGCAAGAAAAAAGGTTGTAGAGTTTATACATGCATATCCCAAAGCTGGACTAAAAAATGTACATGAAGACCTTAAAAGACATAAACATAATCTTTTTCTACTAACGTTTGCATGCCTTGCACCATGATTTATGTATTATCAAAAGCATCGGAACATTTCTATAAAATAACATAAGTAAAAATTATTTAAAGAAATACATATAAAATAAAATATAGCTTAAACTAACATCCGTCTCTCATTTTCATCAGTTTTGCGGGTTAACGTTGTGTGATATATGTTCTTGAGTCCTTTTCAGAATCTCGCGTTCATTCCGTACCTTTGTCTGTACAATTTTTTTCCATTTTCCAAACTTTCCCACTGGATTGCTTTCCCCCAACCTAAAACAGAATTATTATTAAAAAGGATATAATAGACATTCTGCATGCGAGCAGTGTAAAATAGAAATTAAAATTCCATAGAAGTTTTGCTAAAAACAGTAACTCAATGAAAACAGAGTATTGTTTGGCTTTAGCTTTACCGTTGTGAAGTTTGCTCGAATTATTTTCTTTGTCAATCACCAATCTCATGCTGCGAACAACTAAAGAATAAATATATTTCAAAAACTCATTAATAATACATGAGGAAAACACAAAGGAAATCAGTACCATGTCCGTGGTTTTATACCTGATAAAACTTCTTGACGTCAGAAAGAATACTAATGAACATACAATTTTATATAAAGAATACTAATGAACGTATAATTTTATATAAAGAATACTAATGAACATAACATCCAATAACGAATCGTTTTTGAAGCCATTCAAAACACTCGCATCACGTGTTTTATCAGATCTAAAACACTCGGGCTGCGCCCTCGTGGTTTTAAATCTGATAAAACACTCCTGCTCGCGTTTTAAATATTACAAATAAACTTATTAATATACTGACATCAATAAAGATGCGTCATACTTCTGAGTGATACTATAATGATAGTCAGTGATACTGAGTACGGCATGACTGGTACTGACCGCTGCTAAAACTAATCTTATTTATACTGGATAGCTCTATCAGTTCTATCTCAACTGTTATCCTCAGAGGTCCAGTAAGGGCCCACCCTCATTGGTCCAGTGTTACTACAGGAGGAAACCAGAGTACTCGGGGGAAACCTGTGGTGTTTGGTAGAGTCAAACTGGAAGCACTCTTCTCACATGCGGCCAAGGTGAAATTTTAATCAGATGACTGAACTGCTGAGCAGGTATCGAACCCTGATCGCAGAGGTGAAAGGCGCGTGCACTGTGCCACCAACTGTGCTAACTACTCGCAACCTCTTAGGAGAGCTAATGATGCGCATATGTTGTTATGTTCAACTCACTTTGATCAGGTTCTCCATAATAATATTTGACATGCGGGAAACTGGTTCCTTCGTTCCATATTTCGTCCATAACTCTGCCATTCGACTCTAATTAAACAAAAAAATATTACTCGCTTAGTAGAACGCCACTTTGAAGATACCAATCTTTTAAAGACGGTATGGAGATCTTCCCTATCTTTATTCAAATCACTGGCAGTTACGTACATACCTACGAAGAAGATCCTTGGAATATATGCACCATCTATAACAAACTTACTGTCTTTTGGTTCATCGTCATCCTTTAAAGACAAAAAAACAAAAACATTACGTTAGAAAACAACCCTTTTTAAGTTCTTCTTGTGAATGAACGAACGAACGAACGAACGAACGAACGAACGAACGAACGAACGAACGAACGAACGAACGAACGAACGAACGAACGAACGAACGAACGAACGAACGAACGAACGAACGAACGAACGAACGAACGAACGAACGAACGAACGAACGAACGAACGAACGAATGAATGAATACATGAATAAATAGATGGATGAATCAATAAATAGATGGACAGGAAAGTATTAAAAAATTTTCGTACCTCAGTATTCACCATCACAAAGTTTTCGCTTAACTCCTGTATTTCTTTAGAGGCGGAAAATTTTGGTTTCAAATCTGAAAATAAAGAAAAACTTCTATTTCCCCCGTCCATTTCTTCCTATATGCCTACGTCTAAAACGTAAAGATTTATGGAATATTCAAAAGAATGGTTTAAAAGACACTGAGACGAAAGCCTAGTGTGCCCTGGAACACGACTGATTGAAGTATAAATAAATCGTATTGAATCAAGGAGAGTACTTTCAACTCACTTTTGCACGATCCACACCAAGTTTTATGAATTAAAAGCATCATTGGTTTGCCACTAAAAAGATGTTTATTTAATTAATGCAAGATATACTGATTTATTTTAATTAACAGTACATGTATATATGACAATACGAATTAGTTTTCAATGGTAAATACCTCCTTGTTGATTCCTTCTCGCCATCTGGGAATGTTAACCACTTAATGTCTTCTCCAAATCCTAAGAAAGTTCATTTTTGTAGCGTAAACAAACAAACAAATAAATAAACAACAAAAAACAGACAGATAGATAGACAGATAAACAAACAAACAAACAAACAAACAAACAAACAAACAAACAGGCTCTTACACTCAAGTAAACAATTTACCGTTATGAAATTTGCTCGAATTCTTTTCCTTTTCCATCACCAATTTCATGCTGCGAACAACTGACAAAAATGCGTATATATAAGTAATAGATAAATCCCTGGAACGAGGGATGTATGCTATATAACATTCTCGCATACATCCCGACGTTCGAGGGATTTATCTGACTTAATTTATTATTGAAGAGGTTCTCCAACAAAGTTTTGTCTTTTTTTTCCACCTTGCATGGACAAAGATTTTCCTTGTTTTTTTCTTCATTTCATTTCATTTCGTTTCTAATTATTATCCAAGGGCTTTATGCGATATAAAGCCCTCGAAAGAACAAAGAAAACCGACTCAATAATAAATTAAATATAAATAATACTGTACATAAACCATTACTCGCTCAATAAAATTATAACATCAGTCCAGTTTGTTATTCTTAAACTTATTTCATACAATACTTACTTTGACTAGGTTCTCCATAATAATATTTCACTTCGGGAAAAGTTGTCCCTACGTTCCACACTTCGCTCATAACTCTGCCATTTGACTCTTAAAAAAAACAACAATATACAATAATTAAACAAAGTTGAAATAAAATATCGGCAAATAATTGAATTACAATTACCACTGGTAAATCACAGAATTTTAAGGTAAAAATAAGGTAAACTTTTTGCCATTAACGAATTGAATATTCTTACCTACAAAAAATAGCCTCGGAATATAAGCACCATCGATAACAAATTTACTGTCTTTCGGTTCCTCTTCATCCTTTTTAAAATAGATTATTTTATAAATAAAACATGTTACTTTTGTTAACAAACAAATATTTCGAAAGGTTTTAGTCGCTCGTAATTCTATTGAGAATATACAGAACATCAAAATCTTCCATGCGGTTTAAATTAAACTTGCATCGGTCAGTGGTCAGAACACTGTATTATATAGTATCCTTAAAACATTTCTTGTGGCTGTGAAATAATTATCAGAATTTTCCATACCTCGGTGTTTACCATCACAAAATTCTCACTCAACTTCAAAATTTCTTTAGACGCTTCAAATTTTGGTTTTAAAACTAAAAAAAGCAAGCAAGGATTTGTAAATGTTTCACTGCTGCATGGTGCCTGTAATCCGCAAATTTTATTGAAGCAAATGTAGTAAAAACATTACAAAACGTTGTACATGTTGAAAAACATAACTTACTTTTGCAAGAACCGCACCAACTTTTATGAATGACAATCATCATTGGTTTTCCACTAAAAAAAAAAGACACGACGTCAGTCATTCGGTTGATATCCCTGCCAGAACTATAGTATATACAATGCGTGAGATACACACGTAAAAACGCACAGTCTGATCAGCTCTGATATCAGATCTGTTCAGAGAAATGTAGCGACCCTTGATACATCCTGACAGCTACAGAATGTACCAGTGCTGATGTATAAACATTTAGTTAGAATTTCTAACAGACTGCGACAGCTCCGTAGACAACATACCTGTTCAGTCTGTTATATCAAACTGATACAGCACTGACCGTGTCAGGCTGATACAATTTGACAGAATCTGTTCTGAACAGTCTGTTGTAGCTGCAGGTATGATACGTATATGATATCATAGGTGTATCATAGCTGATACTGCAACAGGCTGTATCAGGGATCGCTACATTTTTCTGAACAGATCTGACACCATTCTACATCAGGTCTGACACAGAGTGTGCGTTTTTGCATGTGTAGGTTAAAATGTGGTAAACTGGCGAGAATATTTTTGATAACGAAATACTGACGTTTCGAGCGAAGCCCTTCATCAGAGTAAATGTAGTAAATGTGCTGTATATAATGAGATAGGTCAAAAACCGTTATGTTAGTAATTACCTTTTTCTTGACTTTTCTTCGCCTTCTGGAAATGTTAACCACTTAATTTTGTCTCCAAATCCTATAAAAATTTATTTTAATTTTTTGAATTAATTGTAACATACGTAAACAGACAAAAAGTTTCTAACTTAAACACACGCCAAAAATATAAAGCAATATATTATATAAATGTGAAAAAGAAAAAACAAAACAAGAGTCATACATACCTCGGGCAAGTGATACGGAATTGTCTTTTCCCAATTCAAGGACTTTATTCATACTGGCAAGAACTGAAACATAAAGAACCGGAATCAATAAAAATTTGTAAGTCCTACTTATACACAGAAATAACTAGATTTTTTTCTTGATTATTTTTCAGTTAAGGTGAAGTAATACGAGCAACAAATTGCTGCAACATTGTTGCGTTACAAGTTGAAAAGCGTTGTTGCACGTATTACCACCCACCTTAACTCATTCCTGTCCGAGGGCTTCCCCAGAGGTGAATAAAATCGTCTGGCGTTAGCCAGAATAAAATACTAAAGACCAATTCGGACAGGAAAGAGTTAGAGAGATAGTTTATAACTCATTCCTGTCCGAGGGCTTACTAAAGACCAATTCGGACAGGAAAGAGTTAAACATTGTCACGCAACAATGATTTTGTTGCAAGTTGAAACAGCATGTTGCAGCAATTAGAACTGGAGTCTACTTTATTCAACAAATTTTTTCAACTTACTTGAAAACTTTTCAACTTGCGTGACAACGCTTTTCAACTTTCAACGCAATAAAGTTGCGTTGAAAGTTGAAGAAAAATGTTGCCCGTATTACCTCACCTTTAGAAATAAGTTTAAAACGTTTAGAGATTACTTACTGTCTTCAGGTTTGCTGTAAAAATATTTATTATGCTCCCGTTTTTTATTGAAAATATCTTCAAGGATCGTTCCATTATTGTCTAAAACATAATTTATAAATATATTGCCATAAAATACCTAAAATTTTGTTTAGTGCTGCATATACACAACTCTATAAAAATTAGTCCTGTCCCCTGCTACGGCTTAATACATTTCATTATTTTGACTATTTAAAAACCGTAATCACAAATACGACAAAGCAATTCTTTCCTACCCTTATTCTCCATTTTTCTTACAGAAAATTTCTTCTTCTTCTCCCCCCTCATCACCATCATCTCATTTTCGTCGTCTGCTTTCTCTCACCTTCTCCTCCTCTTTTCCTCGTTTTCTTCACCTAGTTTTTCTTCTTGTGTGCTTACTCTTCCTCTCCTTCTCCCTTCTCCCTCCTCTTTCTCTTTCACTCCTTCTCTTCCTAGATTTTTATCTCTTTTATACACTGTGTATGATCAACATTTCATATATAGCAAGAACTTTAAACATGTAAAACATCTAATATTAAAGTCTTACTCCGAGTGACGAACCATACCGGACAAGTAGAGCAAACTCTACTTGGCCCGGCTGGGATTCGAACCCGCGACCTTTGGTTTACACACATAAAAATCTCACAGCTTGTCAACAGGATGTGTTCGCAACAGGCTTGTAGCAAGGCTGTTAACAGGTTGTAACAATGCTGTTCATTCAAGAAGCTGCTACAACCTTGTTAGCATCAACCTGTTAACAACTTGTTAAGTGCAGAACGGTAACAGATTGTTGGAACAACTTGTCATCAGTCTGTTGGAGTCATCAGCCTTGTTACAAGTTGTCAACAACCAGTTACAGGCATGTTAACAGACTGGGACAGCCAGTGCGAACACATGAAGGTGACAGTCGGTTGAACAGCCTTGTAACAACTTGCTTGCAGGTATGTATCAGCTTGTGCGTTTTTACGTGTGTACTAGTCCGATGTCCCACAATAATCATTCGAAATCGTCATGTATGAAGACTGTTGTCTAGATGTTGAAAAAACTAGTCTGTTCAGTTGAAATATCAAATAGCCTAAGTACTATCATTCGACCTTCAGCTCCCGCCAACTTGACCTGTAGCTCAGTTGGTAGAGCAGCGAACTAATAAACCGAAGGTCGCGGGTTTGAATCCCAGCCAGGCCAAGTAGAGTTTTCTCTACTTGTCCAGTATGGTGCGTCACTCGGAGTAACACCTTAATATTCTCCACCCGAGTTCACTGTCCCACAACTAATCATGTAAAACATCTATACATACGAAAAAAGATTATCCTTGGTACATATTTCCCATCAAAGTTGTATTCTGATTTCTGACTTTCCTTTTCATCCTAAAATAACCATAAACAACAGTACTTCATAAAAAGTATTAACTTTTTAGGCAATTTAGGTAAGACACAAAAGATAGATATTTTCTTACGTTGCTGTTAACCATTACGAAATCACGACTTAGATCTTCAATCTCCTTTGACGACGAAAACTTTTGCTTTAAAGCTAAGTGATTGAAAGAAATTGAGATATATAAAACTCAGTAATTATCATAATCACCATCGTCGTCATCGTCATTACCATCATCACCACTACCATCACCATCACCATCACCATGAATCACCATCGTCGTCACCGTCACCGTCACCGTCATCACTATCACCATAACCATAACCATCCACCGTGAATCACCATCGTCGTCACCGTCATCGCCATCATCACCACCACCATTACCATGAATCTCCATCATCGTCATCTCATCATCACCACCACCACCATCACCACTACCACCACCATCACCACTACCACCACCATCACCACTACAATCACAACCACCATCATCATACCTTGACAAGCTTTGCACCAACCCTTATGGAAAATCAACATAATTGGTTTCCCACTAAAAAAAATAAATTAATTTTTGATCATTGAGCGAGTCACAAATAGCCTTATACAATTTTACGGTAAACTGTTTGCAACTAAAATCGTTTAGTTAGTTTCTAATTGCCTGACAAAATCACTTCATGTCCGTGTTTGTTTGTTTGCATCGCAATTACTTCCAATTGAGATTATGTAAATAACACGTGCTGACTCTAGCAACCAGTTAATTTTCTATTAACTGTGGTTTTACACAATAAAGCATAATAAATAACACATTCCCCTCCTCGAGACCCGGGGGTTAGTTCTTCAGAAGTAAATAAAATCAACCGTGAAAAAAATTGTTTGACGTTAATAAAATACGATTAACCGTGTAAAGACCAACTTGGATAGGATTGGAAAATTTTTAAGCTTTAAATTGTAAAGAAAAACTTGGTTATATTGACAAATGAAAACCATCTTGTACCTTTTGCCATTTAGACCATCACCTATAGTTTGCCAATTAATGTTACTTCCAAATCCTAAAAGGAAGAAATAACATCATAGTCAAGGAATTCTCGCCCAAATGACCATAGACGATACAATGGTAGGGATGTTCTCATACTAAAGGTTAAAATAGTGCAACAACTGTAAAGAACTAAACACGATTACTTTCCTGATATTGGTAGACACAGCTATCGTATAAAATAGAGAAGTAAAGTGGTGTAGTGTTGGCCAAAGTAAAAAAGCAAAGTTGACAATCGGTTGGGCAATGTAAGAAATTTATTTAACTCTAAAACGAGTCCAAATTTATAGTACATGTAGCTTGAGAAAAACTCTTTTAGAAGTAAACTAGACTTCCTAAAATTAACGATAATAGACACAGTAAAAGGAATATCAAAATATATTTTTTGCAGCGCCATATACTGTATATCCGCTATACAAATATCAAGTTAGTAATTATGCGGTTACTGATGCATGACAAAATAATTAGTTAGAGTTAGCCATGCATTATATAACGGTATTTTCCCTGGAAGTATTGTATTTCCGTCTTACACATCCTGTGGTATATAGAAACTATATATTTGTTACTACATGCAACTTTATAAGATATCAGTTTATTACAAAATATCTGTTCCATGCTTTCGACAGATGTAGCTCGCAAACATTAGACTATATTGCTTACCATTGTCCAGAGAGTCTGTAGCCTCGCTTGTTCCTTCACTAACAATCCTGCCAAAGATTGAGCATAAAAGAAAAAATATGAAGAGATAACGCGTCATTATAGAACCACAGTTTATAGTTACTGTCTATAGAGTTTACTCGGACGAATTGTCACTGAGTTACTGAAGGAGAAATTATTTCACTAGTGGCAGTTTCAAAAGCTTGCTTGCTAGAGACTAACCAGTTAGCTCTACTGGTGGTCTATTTTGAAAATGCCTGAAGCAACAAAGACTGAAAACGTGCTACATGAAACTGAACAATTTAGCAAGAAATAAACAAAGGGTTCTGAGAAGAATATCTCGTTACAGTATTGTATACCATTTAAAACTTGAAATATAAAGATAGAAACACGCCGAATTACACATGCATCACAAGTTGTTACAGGGTTGTTGTCGGCAGTATAATAATGTTTGAACCCTGAGATTTTTATCTGTTAAGATGGGAAGAGAGAAAGAGAGAGAGAGAGAGAGAGAGAGAGAGAGAGAGAGAGAGAGAGAGAGAGAGAGAGAGAGAGAGAGAGAGAGAGAGAGAGAGAGAGAGAGAGAGAGAGAGAGAGAGAGAGAGAGAGAGAGAGAGAGAGAGAGAGTGAGTTATGTAACTGCTTTACAAGAAAGCCGAGAATACTTTTAATCAAGCACTGATTGTTCTGATTGTTCTGATTGTTAACCAGGCACTGATTGTTCTGATTGTTCTGATTGTTCTGATTGTTCTGATTGTTAATCAGGCACTGATTGTTCTGACTGTTAATTAGGCACTGATTGTTCTGATTGTTCTGATTGTTAATCAGGCACTGATTGTTCTGATTGTTCAGGCACTGATTGTTCATTCTGGCCAATGAACTCAGCTCGCTAGCTCATTTTCAGTGCAAGCACAGTCACTGGTTTCATTCCAGACTAGCAGCCGGTGGGCTACTAAAGGGAGTGTTTATATATAGAGAGCGCCAACTCTCCTAGGTGAGAGCTATCCCTAGCTGGATTTCACTTCGCACTTACATGAAAATTTTCTAGACCTTCGAAAAAGGCTAAGCCTTTATGCTCATGCGTACAGTAACTCTTTTCAGCCCTCTTATGACAGCTGTCTTACTTGAGCGTCGTTTACATCGAAAACTTCCAGACCTCCTAGGATGATTAGCTCTAGCAAGAGGGCTGGATTTTACCTCGTTGGTACATGGGAATTCTCCAGCCCTCCTACACGCGTAAAAATCTCGCAAGTCGTTACAGCATTGTTGCCTGAACAATGCTGTAACAACTTGTTGACATATGTGAACAACATTGATAAATGAACAACATTGTTCATCAGTTTCAACAAGTTGCTACAGCTTGATGAAACAACAACCGTTGTTCACGCATGTTGTAACAACCGAAGAACGTGTTGATACATCAACCATGTTCACCATTGTTGTAACATTGTTGTTCATCGTTGTTATTTCGTCATGCTGTTACAACATGTTGAATCATGTGCGAACAACATTGTTGGCTATAAAAATGTGCTGTTGGAACAACTTGTTCATGCCTGTTGATTTATCCGTGAACAAGTTGTTCGAACCATAAGTGAACAACTTGTTGACAACGGCGAGCAGCACAACATTGTTCACGCCTGTTGACAACCGTGAAGAAGTTGTGCGTTTTTACGCGTGTAGGAGAAATATCGAGTGGTCGTCAATAGCGAGATCTCGCCGAGGCAAGCTGGCTTACAACTCTCAAACAAAAACAAATTTTACAACGGCCGGATTTGACTACTGTTCAGATTGAATCTCGGCAAAAAGGGGTAGCCCTCTTAGGAGGTCCTCTGCTATATAAACACCCCATTGTGCAACAACCGGCTGCTACCAAGGCTCCAAGGCTACCCATGCCGTTTTACGTGACCTACGGGCTACGGTTAACCATAGTTAATAGAAAATAGACATGGTTTGGAAACCCGGAAAACTTCAAAGCGGTTAACAATGAAGCTACGATTCATGTTGAAAGGTACATGAAGGTGCCAAATCCTTTGTTTTAGGTTTATTAACATTTAAACAGTACGGTTGAGTGATTGAACCCAAACGTTGCTATTGGATGATTGCTTCATTATACAGAAAACACAATATGTTCAGTAACCGTGAAAGTGCAAATATTTCCATAAACCTGAACAAAAACATACAACAATGACTTTTGTGAGCTTCCAAACCATGTCTATTTTCTATTAACTATGGGTTAACCCAGAAGCCGTCAAAATCGACATGTACGCGTAAATTTGGTACTTGGCGCTGCGCAGTCTGCGAGCAAAGTCCTGGGACGAGTTACGCAATTTTCAGCCAACTCACGATCGATCTGAATTTTTGTCAATCACATTTCGTTGCATCATCTTTAGTCGAAGTTCTTGCTCAGTTTCCTTCTAGAAATCATGTCGTTCGCTATGGGATTGTCGCGTTTGTCTGCCAGACACACTTTTAAGAGCGTCTTGAACTCAAATACAAGGAGATCGCTCGCAACTACGGTACGTACAACCTTGAAATTCCCACATGCTCAGCAAGATGTATATTCTCCTCGGGGTACAATACCACGTGTATGTATAAAGACTGATGATCTGATGATTATTGTACTTTGTGATCGTTACAGATCAATGGTTCTAAGAAAGTCCTAAGTTCAAGATCTTTTGCTGTGCCATCAAGGCTCTATGCGTAAGTATTTAAACTAACGTTTAACATGAGAAACATTTTATAATTTTATAATTTTTACAGGAGGTCTCCACTTGACAAATAAAATCATGTGCCACTAGCCCAGGGCCGTAGCGAGGGGGGTATTGAGGGGGTGCGGCACCCCCCCCCCCCAAGTTTTACAAAATTGCAATATCAAAAAACTCGCGGGTCTATTCGGAAAATTGGCACCTTTTTCTTTAAGACTATTTTGAAAGATTTGTCAAAATCTACTGATTAAATGAAAAATAAATGTACTGGTATGTGGTACCAGAATACTTGTCAGTCGAATTTAATACAATAATACTTACACATTAATTACATTGTCTAAATTCTCCATTCTCGTTCCCAGTGCCCGCCACACAAACGTGGGCTCTGGGAATGTGCTCTGGGAATGTGAATATTGCACCCGTCGTCACGCGACCCCAGTTTGCTGGATGTTAAAGTATGTAACCCGATCCTGATCACAGCCCATGTGCTCGTTGTTTTTACAGTCAAAACCTTCGGATGGGATCGGGTTACGATGGCCATTGTAATTGTGTCTTTGATACAAATCTACTGGAAATAATCAGTGACATACTTACATTTTGACCTTTTGTGCAATTGTTTTATAATTTATTATATGGATAAAATGTAGTACCATTACACCGTAAATGGTAAAAAAATAGTTGTTGTTTTGGCAGTTGGGAAAGTTTTGTGATTCTTATTGCAAGATTTGGGGGGGAAAAAATTTCATTCGGAAATTTTGGGTTGGCACCCCCCCAATTACGACATGTTAGCTACGGCCCTGCACTAGCCAGACTAAAAGTAAGAAGTTGCTAAATGGCAACCATGCCAAGAACAAAACTAACATTAGCACAAGCGTACAATGAAATGGTGGCCATACTGGTGTACCAAAACAATGAAATAGTGGCCATACTGGTGTACCAAAACATTGAAATGGTGGCCATACTGGTGTACCAAAACATTGAAATGCTGGCCATACTGGTGTACCAAAACAATGAAATGGTGGCCATACTGGTGTACCAAAACAATGAAATAGTGGCCATACTGGTGTACCAAAACATTGAAATGGTGGCCATACTGGTGTACCAAAACATTGAAATGGTGGCCATACTGGTGTACCAAAACATTGAAATGGTGGCCATACTGGTGTACCAAAACATTGAAATGGTGGCCATACTGGTGTACCAAAGCATTGAAATGGTGGCCATACTGGTGTACCAAAACATTGAAAACCTTTTTAAAAACATTTTAAACCAGTTAAAAACATTTTAACCCAGGCTAGTATTAGTACATATGTTTGTGAAAGTTGCTCGTCTAGGTTATTATTGTACGGCACTCTTCACAAAGACTGTTGGTGACGACAGTGACTGATGTTTTGATGGGCCCCAGTAGTCATTGTCAGTCCTTACTCCCACTCCTCTTTCTTAAGACTGCATGTTTCCTCTTTCTTAACAGTTCTGAGGTGAGAGGGGCAGTGTGTGGAATTGATCTGGGAACAACAAACTCTTGTGTGGCTGTGATGGAAGGTAAAACACCGAAGGTTATTGAAAATGCTGAAGGGGCACGCACAACTCCTTCAGTGATTGCTTTTGCAGCTGATGGTGAACGGCTTGTTGGTGCTCCAGCCAAGAGACAGGTGAGAGAAAATCTGGCTTAATCAATTCTCAAATCATTTGATATTGGTTCAGGTAGTCCAGCTGCTAACGACCAAAAATTAGTCGAATTGTTCGTTTTATGATACAAGCATGCAACTTGGCATGTAGATAGAGTTACTACTGGTGATGATTTCCTGATATAGGGCCAACGCAGATTTGTTCCTGGTTGCCACAAAATCGAGTTTTTCTTCCAATTTACCTATTAAAGTACAGACTTATAAAAAAGTGAAAATTCAAAGTTCACTTTTGGCAAATATAACCTATATCATTAGAAAGTTTGCAAAAAACTATATGAAGAAGATTTAAGATAGTACTTTAATAGGTAAATTAACTGGCAACCAGGAACAAATCTGCATTGGCCCTATATCAGAAAATCATCAGCAATAGTAACTCTATCTACATGCCAAGTTTCATGCTTGTATCATAAAATGAACAATTCTGGTTGTTAGCAGCTGGACTAAGGACAATGTTGGTGGGCTGGCCCATTATTTATATTGTAATAAAATTATCTGAAAATACAACACCAGTAAGTCAATAATCTTACCTTGAATCTCTTATGAAACAACATTATGAAATACAGTCAAACTGAAACAATGGTTAATATTGCTTTCACCATCCTCTTAACTTATCAAGGCTGTTACCAATCCACACAATACTGTTTATGCCACAAAGAGATACATTGGACGTCGTTTTAATGATACTGAAGTTCAAAAAGATCTGTAAGTAGAAAGAGGATCAATACTGTAATATATAGTACAAGCACAATCGTATAGCTTTTCATTCAAACTTCATGGCAATTTCTAATGTCAATACATTAAATGCCATAACATTTCCATTGTCCCAATTCCCAAAAATGAAAACTATATACTGTATGTACAATTTACATATTTATGTTTGATGTTGGTTTACATATATATTTACACTGTAAGTACTTTCTTTTTGTACTTTTAGTAAGAATCTAGCATTTAAAATTGTCAAAGCATCAAATGGCGATGCTTGGTTTGAGGTTCAAGGCAAAATGTATTCCCCAAGTCAAATTGGAGCATTTGTCTTAATTAAAATGAAAGAAACTGCTGAGAATTATTTGAATACAACAGTACAAAATGCAGTTGTGACCGTTCCTGCATACTTCAATGACTCCCAAAGACAGGTATACAGTGTACAATGTATTTTAATTTCAATGAAGAGCCATCAGACATGGATCCCCGAGTCTTGTTGTTCAAAAACAATGCTCTTTTTGCCTCTTTATGTAACTCATTTCCTGTAATTTTATGTGTGTTTAATTGGCTATTTCTTCTAGGCTACTAAAGATGCAGGTCAAATTGCTGGTCTAAATGTTCTTCGTGTTATAAATGAACCAACTGCAGCTGCGTTGGCATACGGCATGGACAGAGCTGAAGATAAAATGTATGTATTTATACAATACCCTGGTTGCTACGCGTGTTTTCATTGGTTGTTGGCCATGATCTATTAGAGGACAGACACATGATCACGTCAGATCACGTCAGCTGACTTGCTTTTTTCCTTGTTCGTGCCCCAAAATCCGGCAAGAGTTCGACAAAGACCTTTTAAATTTTTATTGTATAAAACAAATAGATTCCATTTTTTTGTTGTCTGTTCAGTTATAGATGCACAGAAGACGTCACAACGTGGTAAGAACATCAGTGACCCACTCGACTGCGTCTCGTGGGCCACTTTTTTGTTCTTACCACGTTGTGACGTCATCTGTGTTTCTTTTCAATTTTTCTTTTCAATTCTTTTCAATTTCGTTCATTGTCTTAGCTTATATTTTCAATAGAATTCAATAGAATTCAAAAGGCTGAAAATGACGTCAAAGGCGGAAAATGACGTACTCTGCACTTAATTAAAAGCGTCTATATATTTACATTCAACAAAGATTAAAAAGTAGAGTGCTGTGTAGGTAGTGTTTTGGATAGAGCAAAGTGAAAAGGTGGTAAAGTCCCAAGATTAGTTCCAAAGAGAGAACCCTCAGACATCCTAGGCAGCAATGGGTTAATCTTTTGTTGTTGTCGTTGTTTTTCCAAAGCCTTGCTGTCTATGATCTTGGAGGTGGTACATTTGATGTGTCAATTTTGGAAATACAAAAGGGAGTGTTTGAAGTAAAAGCAACGAATGGTGATACGTATTTGGGTGGTGAAGATTTCGATAATCATTTACTCCAATATTTGGTGGCAGAATTTAAGAGAGAGGTATGTTACGTAGAATGTACTAAAATAATATAGTCTTCTTTAGATGTGTGCTAAGATCGGATATGATATATCATACATCCCTTCTCTTAACAACGTGCAAATTACAACATTCTGGAAATTTCACGTTCGAATCCTGGAAATTTCGCGCATCCAAATTCTGGAAATTTCACGTTCGAATCCTAGAAATTTCGCGCATCCAAATCCTGGAAATTTCGCGTTCGTATCCTGGAAATTTCACGTTTGAATCCTAGAAATTTCGCGCGTCCAAATTCTGGAAATTTCGCGTTCGTATCCTGGAAATTTCACGTTTGAATCCTAGAAATTTCGCGCGTCCAAATTCTGGAAATTTCGCGTCCGAATCCTGGAAATTTCAACCTACTTTGTCTGAATTTTGTAATAAAGTCGAAATTAAATTGTAAAGAATTATGTACAGCACACAATTATTGTGACTCCTTTCTTGTTATTGACGCAAATATTGATCAGGTTTAAAGTTTCAAAAAGTATTTTGCCTTTCTATAGTCTGGCATTGATTTAACCAAAGATAGTATGGCTATTCAGAGATTACGAGAAGCTGCTGAAAAAGCAAAAATTGAACTCTCATCTTCAATCCAGGTATGAATATATCTTCAATTCAGGTGTAAATAGTATGTACATGTAGTCATTGGGAATAAAACGGCTTCGTTACAATGGAATACATTTGAAATTACAACTTCCTCATAATGGATTGAACTTTAAAAAAATTAAAATTTTAAAAATGAACGGAATCAAATATTGGTAGTGGATAGGAAAAAGTCGTCAATTTGCGTCGTACATGCGGGAAAGTTGAGCAAAGTGAAAAGATGGTAAACTGCTGAGAATAGTTTTGATAACGAAATACTGACGTTTCGAGCAGAGGCTTTCATCAAGCAGTTTACCACCTTTTCACTTTGCTCTATTTAAAACACTGTATACGCAGCAGTCTACTGTAGTGTAACCATATTTTTTTTGTTATTTCAGACAGACATCAACTTGCCTTATATAACGATCGACCAATCAGGACCTCAGCATTTGAATATGAAACTTACGCGTTCAAAGTTTGAATCTCTTGTAAATAGCTTAATACAGAGAACGGTTGAACCTTGCAAGAAATGTATGAAAGACGCCGAATGTTCTATGTCTGACATTGGAGAAGTTTTACTCGTTGGGGGCATGACACGAATGCCAAAGGTTTGTACTTTTAAAATGACTAAAGTAGTACACCGTACACGTCTGACACGTCCACGGGAATAAGCAAATCTCTCCGAGTTTAAACACCCTCTCTTCGACACAAAAATCCATTCGAAAATGGGCTTCTCAAAATACAATCCCACGAAAAGTCTTTGAACAAGTGTATTATAGTCAGTTTCAGCTTGCTTTTGACATTCGTTTGTCAACATTTGTTGGAAGTTTTGGAACTAGGTACGGGAGTTCATTGTGTAGTTCGAATTTAATAAGCTTTGAATTGAATTCCTTTGGCGAAATCACGGAGTAGAAGTTTATTTGTTGTATAGTGTTTGATGGAAATGAAGAATAATAGAAGAATTATTTTGTCTTCTCACCTTACATCTTTAAGTTAGTGTGAATTGAACTCTTAGTTTTATAATTCTCGCTCGTATCTTTTTCCTCAAAGGTCCAGCAACTTGTCCAGGATTTATTTGGTCGTGCTCCAAGTAAATCTGTAAATCCTGACGAAGCGGTTGCCTTGGGAGCAGCTATTCAAGGTGGCGTTCTTGCTGGTGATGTGAAGGATGTTCTGTTGCTCGATGTTACTCCTCTCTCGCTGGGAATTGAAACACTTGGGGGTGTCTTTACAAAGCTGATCGACAGGAACACTACCATTCCTACGAAAAAGAGCCAGGTAAGTGGGGAAACAGTGACAGCCTCAGGATAGTGCGTGTGATGGTGAGAGTAGGTGTGATGATGAGAGTAGGTGTCTGAGTGTCTGACAATGGGTGTGACTATGACAATGGGTGTGACTATTACAGTTGGTGTGACGTTGACAGTGGGTGTGAGTATCGTTGACAGACTGACAGTGGGTGTGACGGTGACAGTGTGTGTGACGGTGACAGTGGATGTGACGGTGACAGTGGATGTGACGGTGACGGTGACAGTGGGTGTGACGGCGACAGTGGGTGTGACAGTGGATGTGACGGTGACAGTGGGTGTGACGGTGACAGTGGATGTGACGGTGACAGTGGGTGTGACGGTGACAGTGGGTGTGACAGTGGATGTGACGGTGACAGTGGATGTGACGGTGACAGTGGGTGTGACAGTGACAGTGGATGTGACGGTGACAGTGGATGTGACAGTGGATGTGACGGTGACAGTGGGTGTGACGGTGACAGTGGGTGTGACAGTGGATGTGACGGTGACAGTGGGTGTGACGGTGACAGTGGGTGTGACAGTGGATGTGACGGTGACAGTGGATGTGACGGTGACAGTGGGTGTGACGGTGACAGTGGGTGTGACAGTGGATGTGACGGTGACAGTGGGTGTGACGGTGACAGTGGGTGTGACAGTGGATGTGACGGTGACAGTGGGTGTGACGGTGACAGTGGGTGTGACAGTGGATGTGACGGTGACAGTGGATGTGACGGTGACAGTGGGTGTGACAGTGACAGTGGATGTGACGGTGACAGTGGGTGTGACAGTGGATGTGACGGTGACAGTGGGTGTGACGGTGACAGTGGGTGTGACAGTGGATGTGACGGTGACAGTGGGTGTGACGGTGACAGTGGGTGTGACAGTGGATGTGACGGTGACAGTGGATGTGACGGTGACAGTGGGTGTGACAGTGGATGTGACGGTGACAGTGGATGTGACGGTGACAGTGGGTGTGACAGTGGATGTGACGGTGACAGTGGATGTGACGGTGACAGTGGATGTGACGGTGACAGTGGGTGTGACGGTGACAGTGGGTGTGACAGTGGATGTGACGGTGACAGTGGGTGTGACGGTGACAGTGGGTGTGACGGTGACAGTGGGTGTGACAGTGGATGTGACGGTGACAGTGGGTGTGACGGTGACAGTGGGTGTGACAGTGGATGTGACGGTGACAGTGGGTGTGACGGTGACAGTGGGTGTGATGGTGACAGTGGATGTGACAGTGGGTGTGACAGTGGATGTGACGGTGACAGTGGATGTGATGGTGACAGTGGGTGTGACTGTGGGTGTGATGGTGACAGTGGGTGTGACTGTGACAGGGGATGTGACGGTAACAGTGGATGTGACAGTGGGTGTGATGGTGACAGTGGGTGTGATGGTGACAGTGGGTGTGATGGTGACAGTGGGTGTGACTGTGTGTGTGATGGTGACAGTGGGTGTGACGGTGACAGTGGATGTGACGGTGACAGTGGGTGTGACGTTGACAGTGGATGTGACGGTGATGTGGGTGTGACAGTGGATGTGACGGTGATAGTAGGTGTGACGGTGATAGTAGGTGTGACAGTGGCAGTCAGTGTGATAGCGACAGTACATGTGACAGCAACAGTGATCGTTGTAATAATTAGAAAATGAAGTCATAAGGTCACGAGCTTTATATAAAGACTCTCCCTGATCTGAGCTTTCTCCTGTATTACTTGTAGATCTTCTCCACAGCAGCTGATGGACAAACCCAAGTCGAAATCAAGGTTTGTCAAGGCGAACGAGAAATGGCTTCAGATAATAAAGTTCTTGGACAGTTTTCATTGGTAAGCACTTTGTGATACCTCAGTCGCACGAACACTGGACTCGGCTCCAGATTCCTCTCTCTCTCTCTCTCTTCCACCCATTGCGTACCTATTTTTAACCTACTCTACCTCGTGTTCTTAGGTTGGCATTCCACCAGCACCAAGAGGTATCCCACAAGTTGAAGTCACCTTCGACATTGATGCCAACGGAATAGTCAATGTATCTGCGCGTGACAAAGGGACTGGTAAAGAACAACAAAGTAATGACCGCCGTTAAACAATTTTATGCTATACTTTACTTACGTGCTGTACTTTGCTTGAAATATTGTAACTCATACAGGATACTAACATGTCTACTTTTTTCTCAATTTAAGTCGTTATTCAGTCTTCGGGAGGTCTCAACAAAGATGAAATTGAAAATATGATCAAGCAAGCTGAAATATATGCTGAAAGTGACAAGGAACGTAAGGTAAATTTCTTTTGGAAAACACTAGAAAATGTCCAATTTCAGAATCATAAAATGGTGTCCTCAAACCCGACTAGTAAATACTTGCGTCGTCGCACACAGCGTATACCACATAACTCTATCTCCGGTTGTGATCGACTCTTTGAATTCGCCATGACCTACCTCGGAAATTTGTTTTCACTGTAGGAAAAGACAGAAGCTGTGAACCATGGTGAAAGCATTTTACACGACACTGAATCAAAGATAGAAGAGTTCAAAGATCAATTACCAGCTGAAGAGGTATGTTTAAATCTTCTTCTCCACTGTTCATTCCAAGCAGTCTGTTCATAAATCCAAGCAGTCTATTTAACGTGCATGTAGTTATCCTTGCTTCCTTCTTTCCGTCCTTCCCTCTTTCCGTCCGTCCTTCCCGTCCTTCCTCCCTCCCTCCCTCCCTCCCTTCGTCCCTCCCTCCCTCCCTCCCTTCCTTCCTTCCCTTCCTTCCCTTCCTTTCCTTCCTTCCTTTCCTTTCCTTTCCTTTCCTTCCCTTTCCTTTCCTTTCCTTCCCTCCCTCCCTCCCTCCCTCCCTCCCTCCCTCCCTCCCTCCCTCCCTCCCTCCCTCCCTCCCTCCCTCCCTCCCTCCCTCCCTCCCTCCCTCCCTCCCTTCATCCCTCCTTCCCTTCCTCCTTCCCTTCCTCCTTCCCTTCCTTATTCCTTATTCTTAATGTCGACCACGTTTGGATTTTTGCCTTTGGCATGCAGGTAACTAGCTTTCTATGCCATCTATTTCAGGTCGCCAGTTTGAAAGAAGAGTTAACCAAGGTTAGACAGGTCCTTACAGACACAGAAAACACAACAGCCGAAGCCATCAAAGAGCAATGTAATGAACTACAACAGAAATCACTCAAGCTATTCGAAATAGCGTACAAAAAGGTCAGTGATAATGTTTTATGTGGTGTTTAACGTGTTTTTACTTTGAACCTTCCTCGCGAATGGTTACCCACATGTCCCCAACTGATTCACGGTGGAATCTTTTTGTTTTCTTTAAGATGGCGTCCGAAAGAGAAGGCGGTTCACAACAAACAGAAGGCGGATCACAACAAACAGAAGGCCAAGAAAAGAAACAAGACGAAAACTAAGACATGTGGAGGGAACTAGTTGGACAGAATAGTAAAGACCCACACATCAGTATCTGAATGGCAATGGACTGACAAATATCCCAGTGACATTTTTACTGTATGTGAGCGACATAATTGACGTTATAATTGGAAATGTACAGTTGCTGTTTCTGTACGCATGATTCTATATTTATAAAAGCGACATTTATTTCAGGCGGTATATCGTAAGAGGTTTAATTAATTGCTAGTCGAGTGCTGTGTAAAACTATTTCATAACTATAAAGAGCTTTTCATTTTTAGTCTGATCTATGTACTGTATGTTTGTTGTTTGTAGCGTCCTTTTTCCTGTCTTATTTGAAATAACACTTAAAATCATAGAGTAACATATTTTGCAGTTTTTCGTTTCCTTGCTTCGTTCTTGAGATATTTTAGTTTGTTTGATATGCAAATTTTGACGTCGTAGGCGCATAATGAGCCATCGGAGAAGGTTAGATATCTTTGCTATTATCATCAAACCAAATTAATTCGAAGGAATCATGTGGATGTGTTTCGCTCACAAACACCAAACACGTAGATCTTCAAATGATTATATTTGATAATAGCAAAGGTATAACTTTTTCGATAACTCATTATGCACGTATTACGTTAAAATGTTTAATTTGCATATCAAACAAACTAAAATATCTCAAGAATGAAGCAAGGAAACGAAAAACTGCAAAAGATGTTACTCTATCATTTTAAGTGTCCTTTCAAATAAGACAAACTTAATTTTCAATTCATAGGCACTTAATATATCTTACGGGTAGAAATTAAATTCAGTGAAGTGTTGACCCGACTGCATGTGTTCTCGAGCCTGACCGGAAATTATATTGCAAAACAGAACGACAGAGTCACGGAATAAAAATATATTTATTCTGCGACAATGTACAACTTCAAATAGATCGTACCGAATTAGTCTTCCTTGCAGTTCCACTGTAGTCAAAACGGTGTTTCTATTTTACTGTTGTAGTGTTCTTAAAATATTGTTGCAATTTAATCGGTCTTACCAGCATTTGTTGCAAAACAAATCAGAAAATACAATTACTTTAGGCAAACACTAGCCTGTGTACAGCCTGAATGAATTACACCGTAGAATTCCGAAAGTAATGTTGAATTTGTGACACTTCTAAAATTTCCCGAAAGTACCGGCCCCTTCGAATGTGGCGCATTTTTTTAATACTTCAAATACATGTGGTGGTTCCATACAGTTTCTTGAAAAATGGAAAATACAAGTTTGAGAGTCCAAAACACGTGCATCAATAATTCGGAAAAATAATAAAACTAAATGTTATGCATAGATAAAAGAGGTCTGACAATCAAAAACTGTTACCAAATAAATAGCAACAGTTGTTGCTATGGAAACAATGACGTTTCAAAATGGCTGCCAATTACCCTTCAAACTAATTTAATTCGAAAAAAACTTTGGTGACTCCCAATTTTTTTTTCATTAAAACTTTTCTTGAAGTATGAGTAATCAGTAGGCCGATTTAAAAAAAATTCTGTAGATCCAATTTTTTTGAAAATTAACAAACATGATTTTTCCGGAAAAAATGTGTTCGTTCTACAGAATTTTTTTTAAATCGGCCTACTGGTTACTCATACTTCAAGAAAAGTTTTAATGAAAAAAAAATTGGGGGTCACCAAAGTTTTTTAGAATTAAATTAGTTTGAAGGGTAATTGGCAGCCATTTTGAAACGTCATTGTTTCCATAGCAACAACTGTTGGTAATTATTTGGTAACAGTTTTTGATTCCCAGGCCTTTTAACTATGCAAAACATTTAGTTTTATTCTTTTTCCGAATTGTTAATTATGCACGTGTTTTGGACTCTCAAACTTGTATTTTCCATTTTTCAAGAAACTGTGTGGAGCCACCTTAAAGGAGCAGTGTCACCATTTGCGCATCTTTTTTGCGCACATAAAAATAACTTCGGAAAATGTTGGGAATAGCTCTAAATCGGACAAGAAACCAGAGAAATGAATCAAATGATATTTATCTTCTATGGTATTCCAATGAGAGCAGATGGGCTGCGAAGTCGCTATCGCTACATGAACCATATCCAGCTACGATTTTAGCATCTTTCCATGACTCAAATATAGTCAGTGATAAGTAAATACGTTTGTGCCGACTATTCCAGGCTTTCTGTGAACTATTTGATCCCTCATATTTTCTCTTTCGGCCTGAATTATCGCGTCTTCCACCATTCACTCCGCGAAGTGCGGCCGCCATCTTGGATAAACAAACTTGAAAACCTACGGGCACAGTCGTTTTTCAAGTTGGCGCGTGATTATTGCGTGGGCTTGGCGAGTGACACTGCTCTTAAGTCAAATCAGTGGGTAGTTGTTAATTACAGAATCATCCTCAGAAAAAGTTACATGAAAATAGGACTAATGTAGTAAATAAATAGTTACTGATGAACGGAGACTTTTGATATTTCTTTCTAACGTATTTCAACAATCCGTAGTAACCCCCCCCCCCCCCCCCCCCCCCCCCCCAAACCCAGTATTCAGGCTTTACACAGGCCAGTCAAAAAACAATCAAATTCAAGGCAGGAACTTCATTAAATGCTGACCAACTGAAATTTAATAGTGTGATTGCGACTTTATAAATATCGAGAAGTCACTCTCAAGTCTGTGAGTACGTTATGGCGGACGAAGATTTTGCGAAGTATTTACATAAAGCAAAAAATAACCCAATTGCAGCCTACATCACAAATAATTCTCGCCGAGAGAATGACATATTGAGAAGATTAAGAGAGGTTAGTTCAATTCAAGTACTCGAATCCTGTCCGAATCGGTCATTCTGTCTAACGCCAGACGATTTTATTCACCTCTGGGGAAGCCCTCGGTAGGTCCATAGGTGGACAGACCACAGTACATTTTACCACACTGTAGGTACAGCCCAGAAGAAAGACAGATGTCGAGCAGCGGATGGTAAAACTGTCGGGGATGATAACACGCTAAAACTTGGCGGGCAAAAAGTCAACCGTTCCCTGACAAGTAATCTACCCAGAAATGTCAGATTACTGATGTAAACGTCCCAGGCCCCTGGGGTTTCAACCTTACTGTAATTCCGGACTGCAGGGCCCATGGAGGCCATCTTGGCTCCCAGCCATCGGGGTCAGTGGGGTAGGGGGGCTCCCCACAACCCCTTATGGGTGTTTAAATCATTTTTCTTGGTGACAGAGTGGCCAAAAACTGACTGTAATCGCACTAGTAAAGACAGTTAATTATGAAATATACTCCCAGCCATTGAGGTGGGGGGCCACCCCCCTCAAACCCTTATAGATGTTTAAATATTTTTTTCTTTGGTGACAGACATGGAATGCACCCTGGGGGCCACCCCCCTCAAACCCTTATAGATGTTTAAATATTTTTTTCTTTGGTGACAGAGTGGCTGAAAACTGACTGTATCACATTAGCTAAGTTTATGAAATAAATCTTTTTCACTCTTAGAAAACTATTCAAGAAGTTGAAAAATATCGGATGCTTTCAACACCTGAACAGGTTCAGTTTATTTCTCTGATACTGAAATTAATGAATGCAAAGAAAGCAATTGAAATAGGTACTGTACAGCTGTAGTGCAACATGGGGGGGGGGGGGGGGGGGGGGGGGGGGGAGATGTACAAGGTTGGTGTGAGTGTTGTATGTACTGTATGTAGTATGTACAAAATGACTCAACTATTCTTGGGTGAATTTTTTTTTTAAAAATACAAGTATATCGATTGGTACATTGGCTAAAAATTAGGAGGTGCCCCTCGAAACCACACCTGCCCTACTGTATTGAGGTAGAGAGACACAAAGTGAATCTGAGTGTATATTGCCCAATGTAAAATGCCATGGACACAAATTTTGTACATTAACTAAAACTCTTGTTACATGTAAAGGTGTATCACTGTCTCTACTGCATGTATATGGCATTTGTTTGCTTGCAAGACTCACACAAAAGAATCTTTGAAATTCTGTTGATATACCTGAAATATATATATATATATAATACCACCCCAAGGACAGTGGCATAGCCAAGGGGGGTGGATGCCCCTCCAATGGTCTCCAAAACCGTTCTCGTGAAAAGTTTAAATCCATGGAGAAACTTGTAGGGGGGGGGGGGTAGAGTTGTTTTAAGTCCAAGTGAGTAGATAGTGATGTGTTATATATATTGCAGGCATGCATATGCTATAAATTACAACTAAGGGTCTATACAAAATGCCTCCAACCTGTTTTTACATTTACGACTTGTTTATAAATAAATCTAAAGATATTTGCACATGTATCATTCTATGTTCTGGCTTGATCTCAACAAAATTATGTAATTTATGGCTTTCAGATTACTCTTAAATACTAATGCCTCAAAATGCAGGAAATAGTGTTTCCGAGACCCTAGAAATCCAAAATTTTCTGCGGGACCAGACCCCCCTAGGAGACCGAGGTTCTCACCTCCTCCCCAAACCCAAGACCCTGGCTATGCCATTGCCCAAGGAGCAGCACAATAATTTGAGTTAATTCACAAGGACAGCTGTGAACTATCAACAAAGAAATGTCAACAAATTCTATGAATGTGCATGATGTACTTAAAAACTGCGATTCAATCACTAGCTTAATGCATCTTGGTTAAGAGCTGGTCTTTTTGGTAATACCCAATGACATGCAACTTTGCATGTTTGTTTTCAGGTGTATTTACTGGATATAACATACTAAGTGTAGCTATGGCACTTCCCAAAGATGGCAAAGTCATTGGTTGTGACATTTCAATGGATTATGTTGACATGGGAAAGCCATTCTTTGCAGAAGTAAGTTAAACCATACTAAAATAGAGTCAGTAATTCAAATCAAGTGTGTCAGGTCATATATATTTAATTTTATGAGTCAATCTATGCTTTGTATATAGGCTGGAGTCAGTGACAAAATTGATTTACGTATTCAGTCAGCAGTGAAGACATTAGGTATGAACCCAAGGACAATTTTTGTATTTCATGTGGAAAATAGCTTTTTAATACTACATGTAGAAAGGAGGGTGGGGTGGTGATGTACCAGTATTCAAGATTTCCAAGGGCAGAAATATTTAAGCTAGGGGACTAGTCATTATTTATGGAGGGGGTGTAGGTGGAGAGTTGATAATTCACTTGAAAGATAAAATTATCTTTAACTCCCCCCCCCCCTTCAACTTCATGACCACCAGAAAATGACTTATTACCCCCCTACCCTCCGGAGAGAAAAAAATTGAATCTTCTCACATGTGGTCAAGGTGTAACTTAAAGGTGATGTACAGTCCGTTCTGCGCATGTACAAAACTAATGTTTAATTCAAGATTGTAAGCTTTTCTTGGTTCCCTGATTCATTACTTGTACCCAAAACAAAACATTTTCAGGAGAAATAGAAGAAATCCGAGGAGATATCCTCACCAAATCACTTGGTTTTCTGCAATGTTGTTCTTAACGGTTTACATTTTGCTGAGTACGAATGTCATGTTTTGGGGACCACATTGCAGTCATGCGCAGAACGGACTGTACCTCACCTTTAATATCTACTACCTTTTCAGTTTTGCTCTAGTAAAACACTGCCTACACAACACTCTGCTTTTTACATTATGGTGAATGTTTACATGCCTATATATGACATCACAGATACTGGAGAAGAAAATAAACAAGTACTGTACAGTAATTAATGAGTGTAGTATTAAGCTTGGGCGGTTTTGATTGAAAATAAAAACCGCCAAACCGTCTGACTCTAAACCGGTTAAACCGTAAAACCATTTTTTCAAAATTTCAGAAACAATTTCAGTATTGAACTAATTGAAGAAACGCAATTTCAAATTTTTAATAGCGCTGGACGTCATAATTTGGCTGTATAATTATAAATGAGTGCATAAATCTCAGCAAAATATTGGACAAAAAAGGAATGTTCAGTGAAAACATTTGCTAACTTTAATTTTATTTTGCTTTTCTCATCTTTAATAGTAACAATTTTAAGAACTAAACAAAATTATACATTGTAACATTGTAATAAATGATGACGGTTTTCCGGTTTTTCTAAAAGCTAACCGAAAAAAAACGGTATACCGCCCAACCTAATGTAGTATATGTTGTCTTTTAAGATGAACTGTTAACAGCAGGAGAAGGCGGTACCTTTGATTTTATTTACATCGATGCTGACAAGATCAATATGGATACCTATTATGAGAAAGCATTGCAGCTAGTTAGAACAGGAGGCCTCATTGGGTTGGATAACGTAAGTTTTTCGTTTCAGAATCATACTCAGTTCCTCAGGGAAATATAAAGGGCAGAGGGTCAGCGTTGATTATCTCATGAATTATTAATGAGTTTGAGATAGAAACGTCATCAATGGTTCTATGAGGGTATAAATATGGGACCTGTCTTCACAACGATCACCCCTCATGAAGACACTAGATTGGAGTGTCGAAACGTTGGGTCATGAACAGTAACTTTTTAAGAAGCTACGTTCAAAAAACGTTTAAGCCAGAGTAGCGTTAAACTATGTCTGATTCTTCACCTGGCTGCGTTGGGAATTTATTTGTTAAAGGACATTGGCAACAAAAATTAAGTTTGCCTAATCTGAAAGAACTCGTAAAATTGTAATAGGTCTTTTACAATTTTTTCGTATCTTTCTTCGTTTTCAATATATTTCAATTTGTTTAATATGTAAATGAGATGGTCTCTGACGTCAAGAGCAGGGTACAGTATTTTCTCACATAGCAAAATCAGTTATATCTCTAAATTTGTTCAACGAAATCACTTGAAACTGTGCACATAAAAACGCCTTGCGACACTGAACATTTCATAACCGATGTTGACGTCAGAGACCATCTCATTTACATATTAAACAAATTGAAATATCTTGTTAACAAAGAAAGATACGAAAAAGTTGTAAAAGATCTTCTATTACAATTTCACAAGTTCTTTCAAATTAAACAAACTTAATTTTTATTGCCAATACCCTTTAAATGTCACTTTTATGGGGGCGGATACACTTCACTTTTTGATTTTGTTGTAATACTGTACTTATGAATATTTTCCTTCAACACAGGTCTTATGGGATGGCAAAGTTCTTAACCCAGAATTGTATAATGATGAAGCAACAAATACTATTGCCAAACTGAATGAAAAAATCCACAAGGACTCGAGAGTAGAAATGAGTTTGGTTCCTTTCGCTGATGGTTTAACTTTGTGCAGAAAATTGTAAAAACAATGATATAAGAATGTACTGATTACAAATCCTTGATTCAATTTTTCACATCAATAATTGCTCAATATGTAATAGACTTATTTTTTTAAAGAAATACATGGTACGTCTATTTATAAAGGAAAAGTTAGTGAATGGTGAATGTGATTAACCATTTTCCTTCAACCAAACCGTCGCCTTTGGTGTTTTGCACACCAGTAATATCGTATTTGCGTACAGTATAGGCAGCCTCGTTCCCAAGCGTTTATTGCTGCTGCTTTATACACACTTTAAAGTGCCTATGTCATCCTCAGGGACTTTACATATTTATACTAATTGGAACATTCTGAGAAGATTTGTAACATCTCTTCTCAGGCGAAAATTTCATCTTCATGGATTTTTTTGCCGTTAAAGTTGACGGAAGTGACGTCGAAAGAGGAATTTGTCTATATGAAAACCACTTTACAGATTCCTCTTTTTACGTCACTTCCGTCAACTTTAACGGCAAAAAAATCCATGAAGATGAAATTTTCGCCTGAGAAGATATATTACAAATCTTCTCAGAATGTTCCAGTTAGTATAAATAGGTAAAGTCCCTGAGGATGACATAGCCACTTTAACCCTTTGAAGCCTGAAGAAGAGTCTTTAGTATTTTATTCTGGCTAACGCCAGACGATTTTATTCAGCACAGGGAGAGGTCCAGGCCTCAAAGGGTTAAAACCTATCTCTTTAACACTTTGAAGCCTGAAGACGAGTCTTTAGTATTTTATTCTGGCTAACGCCAGACGATTTCATTCAGCACAGGGAGAGGTCCAGGCCTCAAAGGGTTGAAACCTATCTCTTTAACCCTTTGAAGCCTGAAGATGAGTCTTTAGTACTTTATCTGGCTATCTAACGCCAGACGATTTTATTCAGCACAGAGAGAGGTCCAGGCCTCAAAGGGTTGAAACCTATCTCTTTAACACTTTGAAGCCTGAAGACGAGTCTTTAGTATTTTATTATGGCTAACGCCAGACGATTTCATTCAGCACAGGGAGAGGTCCAGGCCTCAAAGGGTTAGACTAAAGACGATTTTTACGACGGTTGGAAAACCAGAGAACCCGGAAAAATCCCTCGAAAAACCCCCATCTCTACGACCCTACCGGGGTTTTCTTTTACCTTTTTTACACTCGTGTTAATAAATATACATATTTATTTTCCCCTGTAGCTTTGCACCCTGGTTCTATTATATACGTATAGGTTAAATACCGACCTCGAGTTCATTCATAATAGGGCCGTTTATACGAGAGCCCATAAGACGTGGATTACACAGGACACGAAACATTCGTATAAAAGGTACAATTAAGAAATGGCTCATGGTTTAGCGTGCTCCATCGAGTTATAGATGCACGCGGGAAATTGGGAGAGCACGAAAAAATCGTAAGAGTTGGTCGAGGCGTAGCCGAGACCAACTCTAGATTTTTGAGTGCTCTCCCAATTTCCCAAGTGCATCCATAACTCGATGGAGCACACTAAACCATGAGCCATTTCTTTTATAACATAGCATTAAATCCTTTCACAAGCCGGCGAATCGTTTTGGTTGTTGTGTTTTTCTACTTTCGTAGCCAAGTCTTTTTTGTTCACTAAAATCCAACCAAAAGGACAGTTTAAACTCGGTTACCCAGACCCAGTTTATGTCTTCTGGGTCGTTGTTCTTTATTACTCAATAAAATTAAATGACTCGGTGTTTTGAAATTTTTCCCCGCGCGTTTTTGCCGTGCTCCATCGAGTTAAGGAGCACGCACGACAGCCAATCAAAAACGTTGCTATATCAAAGCTATGTTATAAAGACTTTTGTTTGCGTCTTACACAAGCCGCGACTTGTTCAAAGAGGCCGTGTAAATGGGTCATGACGTTCACGTCTTGTGTAAGCCACGTCTTATCGGCTCTTGTATAAACGGCCGTAATATCAGTAATCAGTGCTAGTTACTTATATGTACATGTACATGTAAGAGTGGACTAGTTCTACATGTGAGAATCCAATCGTCTCGCTGCTTTGTAAATGATTTCCCACTCCAAACCAGTTTTATTCTATGTGCGTTAGACCATAATAGAGAAGCAACGGTGTGGTTTGGTCCTAGAACAAGAGTCAGAAAGTACGATTTTGATTATTTTATCGCGCTATTTCTGAAAAAGCAGGGTCTTTAACAGCACCGACATTGGTTGTTTTAATGCGTCTGTATTTTCGTCTTGTACATGTGTATATAAGGTCGGACATCAAACGCATTATAACTTCAGAACTACTCGGTATATGCTAGAATGCGTCTTCTCAAACTCATTAATAATTCATGAGGGAAATTCAAAATAAATCAATATTTAATCAGTATTTGGAAATCGGAGGAAAATTACAGTCAAATTTAGTAAACTTCGAGGTCGATTTTCTCTTAAAATATATTTCTCTTAAGGCTATCTTACACGTACATGTAAAAAGTCTACATGTACGTGTAGATAGACTAAAGGTAGCATGGACATTCATGGATTACCGCTAGTAAATGTCAGAGTTGGAAAAAGTATTCAACCTTCCTCCGGATGGGTTTTTAAGTTTAGATAACCTTCCTCAAAATATATAGCGAGAATTTTGTGTTTTGTAACGTTCATAAATACTGCGTGACTTTTACAGTACCTTGGTTTTCTAGGTTTTCCTAGGTAAGCTTTGGCATACTACAATAGCTACTAATAACTGACCGCTGTTGACTGATAGCCTGCCAACTACCCTCGACTGCTGCGAAGATACAGACATCACAGCAGACATCAGCGTACATGTCTCACACATGTAACTGCTACCACTGCCAGTGCTGCATAATTGTTGGTTAGCCAATGTTTTGCTGCAAATCGCATTTCTTCTCGACACCTTGCTTGATCAATTGTAACTTTCTCAGATTACCGAATGTGTTGTTTCACGTGTTTTCACTTTAAACCTTACTCACTAAAGTAAACCTTCCTCCCCGGGTGGTACCCGCATACCCGCAGCTTTTTCCCAACTTTGGTAAATGTACAGGTACTGTAACTAATAATACGTCAATGTGTTTGTGGCACTTCGTGCACACATTTGTAACGTTCCGTATGAAAATTAAGGTTACAGTCAATTTTTCGCAGACTCCTATACTAGTCCAAATTTTTCAGCAACCACAAACAGACAAAATACAATCTATACAGTACCTGTACAGCAATTGTTTCCTTGATATAGTGTAACGTAAAATCTGTCCCAAGTTCCATATCACTGCACAAGATCTCAATCTACAGCAAACAATGGAAAATACGTCAAAAATCCACCCCAAATTATGCAGTTATTCCTGCATGGTTCCTCTTGGTTCCCCTTCTGAGTAGACAACACTCACCTGATTGGCAGCTTCCAACTTTAATTTGCGAGCGAGAAATTTCTGAAGTAAACCAATCGTCACAAGAGATGAACATCTTACGAATTTTCTTTTCAATGGCTGTAAAGTTACGGAAAGCAGAATTTTACCACAAGTAGAACACAGTTTGTAGGGTATTTTCGGCCTGTATTCTCAGGCCATCTTTAGCCAAGTGTGATGTGTTGTGAGGCGTTAGAATTTTAATGTTAAACTGTACATAAACAATATACAATAAAGTCAATAATGTAAATTTAACTTACTAGAATATCATCTTCAGTGAACTGATCCATACTAAGATGCAAAAACAAAGTTAATTTAGATGAATGTTATCCATTCTCAAAACAATTCATCGACGTTAACTGTCACGTCCCTGCACACTCCATCTCCCCCTCACCCTCTCTCTGATTTTCTCTCCCTCTCTCTGATTTTCTCACCCTTACTGTCACCCAGTACTGTATCTCTTATACCACCCTCACCCTGGCCTCATTCTCACCATTACTCTCCCTCTCAGCCAGACTCTCTTACCCTCACTCTTTCTCACAATAACACCCTCTGTCACCCTCACCTAATTTTTTCACCCACACCCTCTCACCCTCTGTCACCTCACTCTCCCATCACTCTCCTCTCTCACCCTTCTCTGATTCCCTCATCCTCACCCGGCCTCACTCTCACCATAACACCCTCAATCACATCCTCTTTCCATCTCTCTTACTCTCACCCTCACTCTCAATCTCTCTTGCCCCCACTCTCTTACTCTCACCCTCACTCTCTCTTGCCCCCACTCTCTTACTCTCACTCTCTCTTGCCCCCACTCTCTTACTCTCACTCTCTCTTGCCCCCACTCTCTTACTCTCACCCTCACTCTCAATCTCTCTTGCCCCCACTCTCTTACTCTCACCCTCACTCTCTCTTGCCCCCACTCTCTTACTCTTACTCTCACCCTCACTCTCTCTTGCCCCCACTCTCTTACTCTCACTCTCAATCTCTCTTGCTCTCACCCTCACACCTTCACTCTCACCTCCACCAGTCACCCTCTTTCACCCCCACCCTCTCACTCTGTCACATCAATGTTAAAACCCAACATTGATACTACAGCAGAACAGTCACCTCTTCATCTCCAGCTGCATAGTAATCCGATCATCCTCTTGGTACACTGTGCTTGGCTGGGAAGGAGAAGCTTCTGCTTGAGATCCTCTGAGAGAGTTTCCCTCAGAAATTGGTGGTAGATCAGGTTTAGTTACTGCATGTAATAGGAAAAGACAAAATAAGTACAGCTAAGTGTAAGCATATATTGTAAGTGAAGTGTTTTAATACTTTTAACAAAGTTAAATAATAAAAAACAGACATCTGCATTGGCATGGCGCACTCATTGTACCTTTCTCAGGGACAGGCAAGCCTCTGCTTTTGTAAAATACTTTCCGTCGTCTTTCTTCACCTGAATCAATCAAACAAGGATGCTAATTTAAAGGAGTATAAAAAGGAGTATATACAATCCCTTAAAAAACAAACAATGAATTTTAAACAAAGAATGGCATATTTCACCTCACTGTACATGTACAGTACCTTCAATAAAGTTTGGAATAAGTTTTCCAATAATATCTTGTAAAGCTGTATCAGATCTGTAAATATAAAAAAATAATGTAAAAAAAATATTATTGGTAAACAATATAATTATAGAATTTTATGAAGAGAGAGCCTGCATGACTTAACATTGTTCTGCAAATGGAATAATTTAAGCCACTATTAAACTGGTAAATAAAGTAGATACAGTGCAGTACCTTAAGTTGTACCAAGGATTAGTTTTATGAATTTGTTCATTACACAATGGACAGTGAAAGCTCTTCTCAAGATGTTTCAAGATGCAACTTCGACAAACTGAAAACAAAAATCACAAAAATTGTTACTGTATATGCAGGGCCGTCGAGAGCCAGAACAGGCCCCGGGTCATAATTTGCACGAGGGCCTGCTCCGATATTTTTACCAAGGTTTTACTGAGCCCCAGCGCTAAGTTTTTGATAATTATTATAATATATGATATATCTTCACAGACTGAATTTTTAGCGGGCCCCTTCTGGGCCCGGGCCCCGGGGTAATTACCCCACCTACCCCCCCCCCTCTCGACGGTACTGTGTATATGTATATATAACTAATAGTACTATAGCAATTGAGATGAGTGGATTTTAGTTCTAAAAATATTTATCTACTAGATATTTTTTTACATTTCTAATTATACTCAAGTAAAAAAGCATCTCTTATTAATTTTATTAGCCTTACAAGAGTGTAGACATTCTGTGATTGTTGTAGCATCAACCATATATCCTTGGCACACTGGACATGTGATAAAAGGGTTGAAGGTCGATAATTTGTACGTTTTTGCTTTCTAAAATTAGACAAAAATATGGGTTTTTTCTTAATATAATTTATTATAATTTTCTCCAATTATGCAAGGTCAGTTAGAATGAAATTGAAATCCTCACCCCAAGGTAGTCTCTCTTCAGCCTTTCTGGTATACTAGGAAATGGTCTCAGTTTCTTACGACGACTTTTTCCAGTTCTTCGAAATTTTAAAGCTGGCTTAGCAGGTACTTTAGGATCTGTAAAAGTTTAAACAATTAAGTATGGTATCTCTTGGTATTTATTTCTTTAGCATATATTTAATTAATGTTCATATAATTTGGAGAGCACAAATGGTGCTCAAGATGGAGAGCACAAGATGGTGGCAGTTGGGGAAAGGGATGGTGGTAGGGGGGGAGATGGTGGCAGTTGGGGAAAGGGATGGTGGTAGGGGGGGGAGATGGTGGCAGTAAGGGGGGAGATGGTGGCAGTTGGGGAAAGGGATGGTGGTAGGGGGGGAGATGGTGGCAGTAAGGGGGGAGATGGTGGTAGGGGGGGGGAGATGGTGGCAGTAAGGAGGGAGATGGTGGCAGTAAGGGGGGAGATGGTGGCAGTAAGGGGGAAGATGGTGGCAGTAAGGGGGGAGGTGGCAGTAAGGGGGGAGATGGTGGTAGTGGGGGGAGGGGAAGATGGTGGCAGGTAGGGGAAAGGGATATAGTGGCAATGGTGCAAGTGAGAGGGGGTGGGAGTGCTAATAACATCTATCACAAGACAGGGTTTAGAAAATTCAAACAATGTCACGTATTTTGCGTTTAATATACATAATTATAATCATACATAATATATTAGAAATGTGCCATAAAAGCATGTGATGTGGGCAATAAAACCGGTACGTCCTGTACTGATTACGCTGAGATCATTCTTAAATATTATTGGATTCCATGACAGCAGAAACTAATCAAACTAGGTCTAAAGTTAGTTTGTTTTTCTAGTATATATTTCCAAAACAACCTACCCACATAGGGTCCAGCGTCACCAGCAGTCTGTCTTGCCAACTCCCATTTATCCATTTGGCATCTATATCTCGCTCAATTCTACGTCGATTTCCTCCGATCTTTTTAAACGTACAACATTGGAACCTTATCAGAATATTCAAAACAATTCCAGACGAAAACGGACAAGAAACGAGCAAAGAAATGACTTCAAAGATTTTTGTATTTCGACGTTTCAAAAAGCACGTTTTTTAACTTTAATTTTTCTACGGCGATGAAAGAAACCTCTGGCTGATTCTACAGCTGGCGCAGCAAGTCACGATGCCTGCACAAGCCTGATTTCTTCGGGTGTCTGCCCGCGAATAGCGTACTGTCATTACAATAAAAATAGGTACACAAAGCGTACATGGCTAAGTCATGGTTAAGTCCATGAAATACATCGTAATGGTTCGTTTTCACTCACGTGATTTGTGAACCCGTGTGTGTGTGTGTGTGGGGGGGGGGGGGGGGGGGGGGAGGGGGATTGCAAAACAATACGAAATGTTTGAATACGAATAGAGTTAAATTCCCATAGGATAAAGATGGTACACCTATATGGCCGCCATTTCATTGTTTTGGTACACCAATATGGCCGCCGTGACGTCGATGAAAACCAAGAATACACCGTATTCGCGAAAACGGATGCCCATCTAGGTTCTAAATTTTCTATGCATTTAAAATAGTCCTTTTAACTTCGTTCTTGCGTAAAAGTTATTTCAATTATAAACACGAAAACAAGGTTCGAAAGGCCAATTTTAAATGCATATAAAAGATATAAATTGGCGGCCATCTTGATGAAAACGGTGTATTAACATTAGACACAGTACTGTACGCAAAAATGGCCAATTTAATTTCATGAAATGTATATGTAAATATTGAAAGAGCTTAGAAAATCTATCTTGGGAAAACAGACATGTCATTCAAACTAATTAATATATTGGTAAAATGCTAAGTTATAAATATTATTCAAAAAAGTGAATTAAAATAATAAATATGTCTGGTACAGGTGGATTACCAGTATGGTGGATTCAAACTAATAAATATATTGGTTGATAAATCCTAAGTTATTTATAAATATTGTTTCGCAAAGGTGTATAATAATAATAATAATAATAATAATAATAAATATGTCTGGTACAAGTGCATTACAATTTTTATTAATAATGGATGGCGTTCACATGATGTTATCAAAGTTCGTAAATTATAAAATAATGTTTAATGGTGATGTTATACGATTTTTTAGGATATTTCAAGTCGATACAATAATTCCTCTTTGAGTTAATAAGAATTGAAATTTTCGATAGGTCAGCTCAGATTACACGATGATGAGAATAATTTTAGTGGTAGTGACGATTATTGCTGCTAATGGTGATTATTATGGTGGTACGTGGTGATAATGATTGGTGATCGGATGGTGGTGTTGGTGATTGCTGCTGCTGGTGATGATGATGGAGGGTAGTGATGGTGATGATGGTGCCATGGTGGTGATGGTGATTACTGATGCTGGTGATAATGATGATGATGGAGGTCGTGGTTACGGTGATGATGGTGGTGATGACGGTGGTAATGGCGATTGCTGCTGCTGGTGATAATTATGATGGTGGTGGTGGTGGTGGCGGTGATGATGATTGATGGTAATGATGGTGGTGATGGTGATTGATGCTGCTAGCTGGTGATAATGATAATGGAGGTGGTGGTGATGGTGGTGATGATGGTGGTGATGGTGATTGCTGCTGGTGGTGATGATGATGGTGGCGGTATGGTGGTTATGATGATTGATGGTAATGATGATGGTAATGATGGTGGTAATGGTGATTGCTGCTGCTAGCTGGTGATAATGATGATGATGGAGGTGGTGGTGATGGTGGTGATGATGGCAACTGCTGCTGCTGGTGATAATGATGGTGGTGATGGCGATTACTACTGCTCGTATAATGATAACGATGATTATGGTACTGCTGCTGATGACGATGATGATGATGACATGCGTAAGTCCATGATAAAACCAGATTCAATGTTCTGCCCAAGCTTGTTTTTCTGCTGAAGCAAAACAACAGTAGACCAACATTCCAAAAATACCAATGCCACCAGTGATATAAAAAACTTCTGCCCATTGATGACCAGGTTCCTAAAACGAAAGTAAGACAATGAGACTTCAGCTGACTTCCTCTTCTGTCAACCCTTTGAGGCCTGGATCTCTCCCTGTGCTGAATAAAATCGGCTGGCGTTAGCCAGAATAAAATACTAAAGACTCGTCTTCAGGCTTCAAAGTGTTAAAGAGATAGGTTTTAACACTTTGAGACCTGGACCTCTCCCTGTGCGGAATAAAATCGTCTGGCGTTAGCCAGAATAAAGTACTAAAGACTCGTCTTCAGGCTTCAAGTGTTAAAGAGATAGGTTTTAACACTTTGAGACCTGGACCTCTCCCTGTGCTGAATAAAATCGTCTGGCGTTAGCCAGAATAAAATACTAAAGACTCGTCTTCAGGCTTCAAAGTATTAACAAGGTCCTTTTTTATATTTAATTTATAGTAAAGCTCATAATACTGTCCTTGTACCCCGTGTACTGTAAGTGCACCAATAACTTGAGGACTGATAAAGCCAGTAATATTACAGGCAAAGTTGACAATTCCCATCAAAACACCAGCGTATTTCGGCGCGATCTCCACAACATTGACAGGAGCACCACCACTGCCAAAACAATTGATTGATATCGCTAGAGTGACCATTACCATAGCAACAGATGACGTCTTCGTGTGAGCAATGCCAATTATAAATAACGAACCCAGTCCACTTCCTGTTTAAACATATTCAAAATTAGTATAACCCGTACCATTAGATCCAAAGATAGTAAAGCTCAAAAGTAGACTTTTATTTTATTTGTTATTGCGGTGCCATGACAAGTTAGCTAACTTTCAGGCAGCTTTATTTTCCGCCTATGAGTTTGTTTGTTTGTTTGTTTGTTTGTTTGTTTGTTTGTTTGTTTGTTTGTTTGTTTGTTTGTTTGTCTGTTTGTTCGTTCGTATGGGAATCAGCGAGCCACGCTCTTTAGTACCAGCGCCGGATTTAGGACTGTGGAGGCCCCTGCAGGGCGGTCACTGACCAGCGCAATATATCAATTCTATTTCTGAATGTATGCTAAGTTACATAGTCATATTTTTTTGAATAAGATGTAGGTAATTGGACTGACACTGGGGTTATATAATGTAGATGAATCAAATTTGCAAAGAATGCGGTATATGGCCTTAGGCCAAAAAGCGCATCTTGCTGTATTTTTTGTTAACTTGCGAAGGCAACGACGGTTGAAGGCGCAGGGTAAATTTGATACGGGAGTAAGTTAAACAATTATAAGAAAGGATTAAAGATACGTAAGTAATATATTCAGTATATATAGTACATGGGACACAACCCTCTATATATCATACATATCATCCATATATCTTTTGTCTTGTTTTTGACTAATATTTTGGGCTCTTAAGATTTTTTTCATTTCAACATCTATTTTTTCAACTTTCAAGACATTTTTGTGGAGGCCCCCCTTAAACATTATTTTGTGGGGGGCCTGGGCGACCGCCCAGTCCGCCCTGTCCTAAATCCGGCACTGTTTAGTGCTATGTCTGTTTTTCAGTTAAATAATTTTCATTGTACATACAACGGGGCATGCAGTATACACCAGATTTTTTTTGGAAATCAAAGCCTGCATATTAAGACCATTAATAATTCTGTGTTTTATACAAAGAATCTTGTAAATGAAGAAAAAATGTAAACATGCTACTTTACCTATAAAACACGAAAGTTTCCTTGCAAAAATTGTGCTTATATATTTTTTTCTGCGTAGAATATCAATAATACATCCCCAAGTAGGAGTAATAAAACAACAAATGAGGTATGGTAATGAACTGGCGAAGCCAACCTGTATAAAATGAAGGAATTTATTAATATGAGGTACTGATAATGCCAATAATAAAAGCTGGCTAATTATTCTACGAACAAATAGTTGATAATAGTTTAAATTTCAAGACAAAATAGTTGTGGTAATTGTACCTTTGTGACGTCAAATTTTAATACATCTTTTAAATAGCTTGGGAAAGAAATCATGAACGTATAGAAACTCCAACAGTCCGTAAAATTGATAATGATAAGAGCCCAGACTGGAAATGACGTCAGAATATATCTCCATGGAATTTGACGTAATGAAAGCTTTAAGTAACGAAACCCAAGAATAGTAAGATTAAGCATACCGCACAACACCACACCATACAATATCATACCATACCACACCACACCATACAATACCATACCATACCACACAACACTACACCACACCATACAATACCATACCACCACCACACCACACCACCACCATAACACACCATACCACCACCATACCATAACATACCACACCATACCACACCATACAACACCACACCACACAACACCACACAACACCATACCACACCATACCATACCACCACCACCATACCATTCCATACCATAACATACCATACAATACCATAACATACCACACCATACCACACCATACTATACCACACCATACCATAATATACCATACTACGGTTCCGGTTTGAGCGTAATTTGACAACACACGTTTCACGCGGGAAACTAACATGTTGCTAAGCGGAAACTGTAACGTTACTAAGGCCAAACGGTATTGTTTCTTCGCACAAACGTCGCGTTGTGGGGTTTGTCAGCGTAATAGCCGATCGGAAAAGCACTGTGGAGTTCTTACTTCTTAGCTTCACTTGACGCAGATTTAATTGTGTATAAAGATGAGTTATAAACATTCCCACATTTGCTTTGAAAATTTGGCGCTCGTTTCAAATTGAAACAATACCGTTTGGCCTTAGTAACGTTAGAGTTTCCGCTTAGCAACATGTTAGTTTCCCGTGTGAAACGTGTGTCGTATAATATACCACATCATACCATACCACATCATATCATTCTATACCGCACCTATAACCATGCCATACCACACCATAAATACATCGACTATGTCAACATACTTTTGAATTCCAGTGTTTTCCAATTAATTTTAACTCTGCTTTAGTTATATTGGGATGATCACTGGGTTCTTCATACACAAAATAAAGCCAAATAAAATACCATAAAACACCTAGAAAACCTGGAAAGAAAAACAAAGTAATCTCATGCACGGCTGGAAACCTTAATGGTAATTGGACAATGACAAATAATGGAAAAATTACAACAATGCAAGAATGAAAAACGATAAAGTTATAATGACGAAGGGCCTTCGCTCGAAACGTTAGACTCCTACGTTCTCTGTTTCGGCAGTATACTGTATCAAACCTTACTATATTTCGATTGTTTGTTCAACACTGCATGCCTACACAGCACACTACTTTTATTTCACTGTTTGAAGTTATAAACAACCGACTGTGAAGCAAGATTGACCAATTGGCAGTATTTCGACCTACAAAAAAACACTTCTAGATTGACATACGTACCAAAAAAATAAAACACTGAGGGCCAGCCCCAGACACTTGCAGCCAGAACACCGGATAGTGAGTTGGCAATCACAGTCCCAAACAGTAGACCTAAAATGAAGGAAATATATTCTCTTAAAAGATCTAAAATTGTGTTCACACTAGAGGACTCAGACTGGATTTAGACTGAGGCTGGACTGGTATAGGACTTACTGGTTGTTTTCACACTAGAGGATTCAGACTGGATTTAGACTGAGGCTGGACTGGTATAGGACTTACTGGTTGCATTCACACTAGAGGACTCAGAATGGATTTAGACTGAGGCTGGACTGGTATATAACTTACTGTCCTTACTGGTTGCGCGTGAGATCAACATTTATTCAAAAAAGTTGTATAAAGCTAACCTGCGAACCCAATAGTTTGAAAAATACTTCGTTCATAGATTGGCGCCCACTTGCTAACAATTGTACTGCCAGAAGCTCCTACCATGCCCTAAAACGACAAATAACCATCACGGAAAATAAAGAACTTGCAAATGAAAAATCCCTGGAACGAACCTCCAGTGACGTCATCTCAGGAACGAGTAGATTCCACGAGGAAAACAATTTTCACACAAAAATTAATGTCACTTAGACCCCGTTTACACGGTACTGGACGAATTCGGAACCATTCTCGAATTATTACGGTTCCGCCAACCACTCACGCTTCGCAGTTTTTTAACCAGAGTTGGAAAAAGTATTCAACCTTCCTTCGGATGGGTTTTTAAGTTTAGATAACCTTCCTCAAAATATTTAGCGAGAATTTTGTGTTTTGCAACGTTCATAAATACTGCGTGACTTTTACAGTACCTTCTAGGTTTTCCTAGGTAAGCTTTGGCATACTACAATAGCTAATAATTACCCTCGACTGCTGCGAAGAATCCGAAGATACAGACATCACAGCAGACTCAGCGTACATGTCTTACACATGTAACTGCTGCCACTACCAGTGCTGCATAATTGTCGGTTAGCCAATGTTTTGCTGCAAATCGCATTTCTTCTCGACACCTTGCTTGATCAATTGTAACTTTCTCAGATTACCGAATGTGTTGTTTCACGTGTTTTCACTTTAAACCTTCCTCGCTAAAGTAAACCTTCCTCCGGGTGGTACCCGCATACCCGCGTAAAAATCTCGCAAGTTGTTACAGCATTGTTGCCTGAACAATGCTGTAACAACTTGTTGACGTATGTGAACAACATTGATAAATGAACAACAATGTTCATCATTGTTTCAACAAGTTGTTACAGCTTGATGAAACAACAACCGTTGTTCACGCATGTTGTAACAACCGAAGAACGTGTTGATACATCAACCATGTTCACCATTGTTGTAACATTGTTGTTCATCGGCATTGTTATTTCGTCATGCTGTTACAACATGTTGTATCATGTGCGAACAACGTTGTTGGCTATAAATGTGCTGTTGGAACAACTTGTTCATGACTGTTGATTTATCCGTGAACAAGTTGTTCGAACCATAAGTGAACAACTTGTTGACAACTTGTTCACGGCGAGCAGCACAACATTGTTCACGGCGAGCAGCACAACATTGTTCACGCCTGTTGACAACCGTAAACACGTTGTGCGTTTTTTCGCGTGTACCCGCAGCATTTTTCCAACTCTGTTTTTAACCTACCAAAAATAATCCTTCTAAGACGCGTAAAACAATGAATGCGTAGACATTGTGCAGAACGATGAAGGGTGTAGCCAGCGTCAAAACTGACGACGCGAAAATTGCAAATCCAAGTAAAAACGTTCCTCCAAATTTGAACGACAGAAGTCCTGCTGGAATCTGCGTCGCTGTGTAGCCCCAATACAAAGATGCTAGAATTGTTCCTAGAGTGAAAAATAGTCTAGTGACAACAATTTGTAACGTAACCGAAAGCGCAATCATTACGGAATAAATGTTGTTGTTAAGTTGATGGTGATGGTAGTGGTGTTGCTATTTTTGCTGTCTGACAGTGTCTGTGTCGTTGTTGTTATTGGTGGTAGTGGTGGTGTTGTTATTGGTGGTGGTGGTGGTGTTGTTATTGGTGGTGGTGGTGGTGTTGCTGTTGTCTGACAGTGTCTGTGTGGTTGTTGTTATTGGTGGTAGTGGTGGTGTTGTTATTGGTGGTGGTGTTGCTATTGGTGGTGGTGTTATTGGTGGTGGTGGTAGTGGTGTTGCTGTTGTCTGACAGTGTCTGTGGTTGTTGTAATTGGTGGCGGTGTTGTTATTGGTGATGGTATTGTTGGTGGTGGTGTTGTTATTAATGGTGATGGTGGTGGTGGTGGTGTTGTTGTTGTTGTTGGTCAGGTGGTGGTGGCGGTGTTGCTGTTGTTTGTATGTTGTTGTTGTTGGTTTTATTGTTGGTTATAGTGGTGTTGTTGTTGCTGTTTGTGTTTGCGTTGTTGTTGTTGTTGTTGTTGTTGTTGTTGTTGTTGTTGTTGTTGTTGCTGCTGCTGCTGTTGTAGTTGTTGTTGTTGCTGCCGTTCTTGATAGTGTTATGTATATGATTCGCTTAATTTTGACCTTTTTAGCAGGTTCCTAATTGACTTTATCAGTTTAGTGCGTTAAGGTTGTTGTGGGCTTTTAAAAGTTTATTGTTTTTGTTGTTATTTGCTGACGAAATAAATAAATAATGTACATTACCTTGAAATTCTTTATCCCAGTCAAATTGTGGTGCCTAAAAAATAGAATTTAATACTCTAAAGACGATTCAATGATTCGGAAATAAAAACAGCCGTAACAATTACACCGTCAGTCAGTCTGTCCTCATCAAACGACACTACGACAGCCCAACGAAACTTGTTCTTACCGTTGAAGTATGAGTCGTCGTCTTATTGCCCTCTTCATTACGTGTCATTGCAACAATGGCAACATTTAGGCACATCCGTACACAGTACATATTAAAATATCCAAAAGCCATAAGAAAGAGGACGATAAAACGTTTGGGAATTTGAGGAAAATAACGTGAGCCCGATACTTGTGCATGAGGACTATTAATAATTACGGGTCTTTCCCTAGAAAAATAATGAAATATACCTTAGAAATTCTCAATCTCATCAACATATTACAGTATACACTTTTGAAAAGACTTTTAACCATTTCATTTGAATTTTCACTTTTTATTTTTTTTCTCTGACGATTTTACTTTATTTTTTCCCAGACGATTTTACTCGTCAAGGGAAGACGTCCTCATATGGAGGGAGTTAAGTGCATATAACCCCAAATTTTTTATCATCTAAATACGTTCTACCTTTGGCAAATAGTTGAACAACGAAATGTTTTTTAGATTAGAGCAACCTTTATTGCTTTAATAGAGATTTTTGTTTTCAAAATGGTAATGAGATGACGCCAAAGTAGTCATCATTATCTTATATTAATATAATATTTATTTGCAGGAGTGACATGACCCAATTCTTCCATTAATGGTGTGTTTGAACAACATGTTCCATATTGTATGAGTTTTTCCACAAAAATTCTCAGGTAGTTTATCTTGCCAAAAAGAGAAAGAAAGCCAAATGCCTACATACACGTCATCTCATTATACCATACTAGAAATGCGAATCGCAAAAAAACATTGAAGAATAGCTCCAATCAAAAAAATATTTCACTGAACAACTGTTTGCTCTATGTAGAACGTATTCAGATGAGTAACCTAGTACAGTAACCATTAATACTGGTAAAAGGTTTCCAGCCAGCAGACTCAGAGGTGTCAAAGCAAGAAAAGGTGATCAAAATGATCAAGCATAAAATTTTTCTGGATGGGTGTGTCTTTATATATTTTTTATTCTTATCATTTCTCCTTAATCATCATTTCTCCAGTACACCAACTTTTTAATATTTTTGAAATATACTGTAATATTTAACATAAGCTTTAATCAAACTCACTGAATACAATACAATAAAAAAGACAAGTTACAAATACATTACAAACAACAAAAGTGTTAATTAGTGAGTTAGATATGGGGCTAGTGAACGGACGATTATGTATCATTATTAAGTTTAAAAACCAATACCTCATCTCAAGCTCTTCACCACTGTTGCCCTCAGTGTCAGATTGTGGAAAAACAAACTTTTCAACATCTCCATGTAACTTCCGTGTCTGTTCATTATTGATTGCAGGCAATAACCTGGCTCCATCATTGTCACACTCAACGGTCTCAACCTCATCATCACTAATCATTATCACGTACAAACTTAGTTATATACAGTGAAATAATGCATGCTAATAGCAGTTATATGCAGTATGCGTGCTCAGTTATATATAGTACAGTACATGTAAATTAAATTGAACTTGTTAAATTGAAATGTTAGTGTCTCAGTAGCTGTTCATATTTTCAACCTGTAATAAATAAATAAAATACTGGGTAATAATTGAGTTAAATTATGTTTATATCCAGATACAGTATATCACCCAGCGTGAAACTGACAGTAGTGACCATCAACATTTGAGGTAAGCCCACTTATAGTATATTCACTCTATCTTTACGGTATTGAGCACTTTTTGACATTTCACGAACAACACTTTGTTTGTTTGAATATATATATATATATATATATATATATATATATATATATATATATATATATATATATATATATATATATATATATATATATCTGTGTTGTTGAGCAGTCTGTGAAGTTGCCGTGGGTACCTATTAGCGATAATGCAATGCTCACTACCCTTGTGGAAGTTTGAGCACTCTGGGCCCATGCGCACTTCACGCTATCTGAATGTACATCACTGATGCTGTCCCACATGCGGTTGTCACCGACGATCGCATGTGTATAAGTAGTTGATGAAATTCATTCAGATTATTCCAAGCTACACTGATGAGCTGTAGTACAGCAAAACACCGTGTCTGTAGATTGAACTATATATATATATATATATATATATATATACATATACATAGTGCAATATATATGTTATAATGACTAAGGTATAGTACTTGTGTGGTAATACAGTGTAGCCTATATGACATACTTTTCAGTGCAAATAAATCTAAAAATAAATCAAACAGTTCTTGGCCAATTTTTGCGATTATTTCGATCGCGAAATTGATCTACTATTCTTGTTGTTTTTAGTACATTCATATATTAAAAACAGACAGCACGACTCTGGACCAGACCTGTTTAAATATATTTATTTACCTTCAATCTTTAACCATATTTACCAAGCTGTTCTTCGAATAATATTCAGTCGCAATTAATTACTGAGCACGTCACTGACTCAAGTGAAGCATTTCTTGCACAGAAAATATTATAAGCTCCACGCGAGTTACACGCGAGTTAAAATTGTAAAATCTACACTTAATAATTAACTGGCAGAGGCTTAGAGAGAGGGGGCCTGGAGAAGAGGGACACCTGGGGAACTTGTCGGGCGTTAGAGGAAAATAGGGACCCCGAGGGGGAGAGGAGAAAAATAAGGGGGGAGAGGAGAAAAACACCTTTTCCCTTGCACGCGTGTCATAGAAATAACAATAATCATCATTTTTAAAAATGAATTCCCTATCCCCACACCACCAACCTAACCACAACCCCCCTGGAAACCTAAACCTAACCACAACCCTCCGGAAAAATGACCCGCCACTCAGACCCCGACCACAACACCCCTAATGACCCGTCATATTCGTCTGTGTATAAAGAAATGATGATTATCATAATACTCAAGTGAGAGGACATGTTGACGTCACTGACTCAAGCATTTCTTGCACAGAAAATATTATAAGCTCCACGCGAGTTACGCGCGAGTTAAAATTATATTGTTACATAATTTTTCTAAACCCGCGTGTAACTCGCGTGGGGATTAATCAAATATTGACATTCGGACAAATCGAGTCGTTCTTCGATCATTATCTTCTTTGAGCCGAAGGTTTTAGAATCTGTTTGCCGCAATGGTTGAAATGGAAGTGAGATTTCGGAATGCTGGACAAAGATTTGGTGTTGTATATGTACGTTTAAAGACAGTGGTTAAATATGCGTTTTATTTTGTGATGATCGCGTACGAATGCTACGACTGTGTCAGCGATGGAATGAATGTTTATCAGTATTCCAAAGGAGATTCTCTGGACGTGACTTCGCGAAACGAGAGCGTTTATCACGCGTTTTTCTTCAGCCTCATCGTGAGCGTGCTTTGTGCTATATCCAGCTCAATCGGGTACCTTCTTATGATAATTGGACTCTCAAAAACACTACATCGGCACCAAGAGGACAAAAACAACACAACAAAGCTCGGCTGGTTCATTGTCTTCATCACCCTGTTCTGTGAAGTCTGCTTCGAAGAAGCGATCCAATGTATTGTCATGTACTATTATATTGTACGATGCTCGGTCCTGTACAATTTCTGGAAGATAAGTCTCTTTGTGTGTATAACACTAAGTCTTTTTTATGCTGGTTACACCTTTTTCAGGGGAGCTTATGTCTGGTTCAAGGAAAGTGACTCCGTGACCCTTCCCAAGAAGTACCCATCATGCCTTGCACCGTGCTATCACTCTCAGCCGTCATTTATTGGCTTTATGGCTATTTGTGTATTTGGAACAATCCTAGCTTTGGGGCTGTTTGCCTTGAATATTTCAAGTTTAGTGAACATCATAAAGTACTCCGAAGTTGACGTGCCGCATTTGCTTGCAGTCAACAATGGTGGTTTGCCGCAGTCGGTAAAAATCTCACCAGTTAAAGATTTGGTTAAATCAGAAACCTTAGTTAAGAAGCTGGCTTGTATGAAGTCAAGCACAGGTCAACCAAGCCATTTTCTTGGTGAACAAGCATCGTTCAACTGTAGCTCTGCTTTCTTTACCCTGACACTTGCAAAGTCAACGAAGAAAATAGAGTACGGGGTTCACTACTGCTATGATAATGATCATTATTGTAACCCCGTTAAATTAACTAATATTACTATAGGGTTTACCCATGACCTTTGCTCACCTGATTCTCCAGTTTTCAGATTTGTAAGTGACCCTATGGGTTCAACAAGGACAACATCAACCACATTACAAAGTAAAGGGAGTTTAGTTTAATTTTAAGTTTAATAGAATTTGTCACATAAGACAACGTGGCAGGAGAAGGTAAACAGGACTAATGTCCCAATTGGTATACCTCCCCTTGTTACAAAAGACACATAAAATATATCACAAGGTTTACAAAAATATGCCTAGTAGATTACATGAAGAAGTTTAAGTGAATGATGATTTATGGCGGCTGGTACATAGAAATTTTGTCAAAATAGAATGAAGTGATAGACTTTTTAAAAGTTGAAGTGATAGACTTAGTTGAATAGCAGTACAATATTAAGAAGTATTGATATTCTAGCTTGGAATGTGAAGTGTTTTGTTACATACTGTAAGCAGACCTGCCAACTCTCACGGTTTGACCGTGAGACTCCCGGTATCAGACAACTTCTCCCAGTCACCTGGTACGACTGCCACTTCTCACGGCAAGCGAAAATTCTTAAAAATGCCAATAGAAATACTCTGAAATTAAACATAAACTAAAGAAAAACATCAATAGCACTTCGGCCGAGGCACAGAGCACCTAAACATAGTCTTAATCATTATTAGTAATGCCTGCAATGCTTGACACTGTTTGGTCAGTGGGTGATAAAATTAAAAAAGTTCTGAGTTGTCAAAATCAAAATGGCGCAAATTTAAGTGGTGATGAAGATCACATGCAGCAATCTCCAGGTTTGGCTGTCAATCTCCAGGTTTTTTATCATTATATTTTAAACTCTCCAGATTTAGTGTTTGGTAAAGTTGGCAGGTCTGTTCTGTGTAAGTACAAACTGTTTAATGAGAAAAACTCTCAGCTCTAGAGAGGACTTGATCGCTTAAACCATATTGGGTTATTGGAAATACTTTTTGCTGAGCTTTATTACTAGTAAAAAATAACACTTTAAAAGATACTAATATAATCATCATAAATAAAGGGGGTTTGTAATTGTGTATATCTATTGCATATAATGTAATATAATTATGTTGGTAATACTATATTAAAATTAAAATAACGTTAGAATCATGCTCTATTATTTTATCATCAATAAATTTCATGAAGGAAATGCAAAGGAAAATCACAACTTTTACCTTAGACTTCTCTTGTGGCACGGTGGCATTGGTGTATGAAGCAAGTTGATGTTGGTGGGACAAACCATCAAAAAGGCACTTTGTTTGGGGAGTAGAGCTTTTTCGGGTTTACAGAAAAGTATCCAAGTTTCCAGAAAATGTTCCAAGTTTCCAGAAAAGTTTCCGAGTTTCCAGAAAAGTTTCCGAGTTTCCAAAAAAGTTTCCTTGTTTCCAAACAAGTTTCCGAGTTTCCAGAAAATGTTCCAAGTTTCCAGAAAAATTTCCAAGTTTCCAGAAAAGTTTCCAAGTTTCCAGAACATTTTCCAAGTTTCCAGAGAAGTTTCCAAGTTTCCAGAAAAGTTTCCGAATTTCCAGAAAATGTTCCGAGTTTCTAAAAAATATTCCGAGTTTCCAGAAAATTTCCCGAGTTTCTAAAAATGTTTTTGAGTTTCCAGAAAACTTTCCAAAAAAGTTTCCAAGTTTCCAGAAAAATTTTCTTGAAATTTGATTTTCCAAAAATGCAAATTTTTTTCTTAGTATTTAGACTTGCCGTCCCGGAAAAAATCATTTTTGTCCATTCCTGTGAGAATCAAGCTTTATGGTCCAATTCGCGTTAAAGATTCAGAAATTAGTTCCCCGAGCTAGATACCAGGGGCGCAACTAGGGGGGGGGGGGTTGGGGGGGTTGCAACCCCTGCCCTTTTTAACCCCTGCCCTTTTTGTGCGACCTCTAATACTAGGTTAGACATTAGATAAACAGATAATTAATCGTGTTGTAGCACGCAATACAATTCTCCGCAATAATGCGAGACCAAAATAAACATTTCCGCAACTGAAAATACGAGAAAAGCGTCCTAAAAATGCAGGAAATGCCGTTTCAGAGACCTAAAATTCAAAAATTTTCCGGGGGGGCATGCCCCCGGACCCCCCTAGAATATCTGCTTCCCACACCACTGCCTTCTAGTCCCAAATTGTTTAGAATACTGAACGACTTTGCCCTTTTTTTGCGTTCAACCCCTGCCCTCGAAATTCTCTAGTTGCGCCCCTGGATACGAATATCAATTTACGTTAAAATAGAAAATGAAAGAATTGAATATATTATTTTCAAAAAATCAAACTTTACAACAATATTATTTTCCAACTCTACAACGTGTTGGTAGAATTAAAGTGTTTGCAATTACAAATTTATAATTGTGTATGTGCAGAGCTATACGTTTAGGTAGATATCTTTTGTATGTTTTTAGTGTTTTCAGCTTGAAGTTGGTAAAGTTTTTTCGTTTGTTTTTGCTGTACAAGCTGTCGTAAATATCGAAAACAGCATCGGTCTACAATCTGAGTTCCAGTGGCTCAATGGTGGGTTCGAGTCCCGTCTGGAGCTCAGAGTTCCGTCTGGAGCTCAGAGTTTTCTCTGAGTTTAACTTACGACAGCTTGTACAGCAAAAACATACGAAAAAAACTTTAGATAACTTTTGCTGGATACGGTGTTTTACTTTACAACTGACCATTTGCATCATAAGCATGACTTATGATAGAGAACAATTAATATAGCTAAGTTATACAGTTAAATAAAAGTAGTGTGCTGCGTAGGCAGTGTTGAAACAACAATCGAAATATAGTAAGGTTTGATATACTGCCGAAACAGAGAACGTAGGAGTCTAACGTTTCGAGCGAAGGGGCTGGCCCTTTCTCTCTGACGAAGGGCCTTCGCTCGAAACGTTAGACTCCTACGTTCTCTGTTTCGGCAGTATACCAAACCTTACTATATTTCGATAAGTTATACAGTACTTCGATTACTGTGCAAGTCCGTAGATTTATATATATAGACTACAATCCTGTATATTTAAAGGAAAAACTCATGGTCTGTATTCGTCATTATATCAGATCTGTTGAATTTTTTCTTGCTCGCAAAAATGTAGGGATCCCTTAATTAATTGGCATATACCTGGCAAATCAATTTGCGTATCTCAACCCAGTTGAAAAAGTGTATACCAAAAAATCATTTGTGTTATTAACTCATTTTTCATTTAATCCGTTGTATTACCATTGTTAAATAGTTTATTCTTCATTATTCAGAGATGCAGTTTCCAAACTTCGTGGTCTCTGTATCGGTGAGAGCCAGTAGTTGGCTCATAAATTGTAGCAAGAGAGACGCTTGTACATTATCTGTCGATCTCCTATAACCATTATGGCAAAAGATCCGGAACAACGAACGGTCCCAAACAGTACGGTATACAAGGGGCTCCGCATAAACGATTCCTTGACGGGCGTCCGAAATTTCGCAGAAGAATGTTCTCCTTGTGGGGATACCAGATTGGGTGTCTGTAAACGCATGGTAATGCGTTGGGATCATAGGTTGCCTTTGGGAAAAGTCTGGATTATTGATTAAAGACAGTAATTTTACTCGATCATCTAATAGCTGCAATGATCAACATTATGCTTCGAGTGGGTGCACTGTTGATTGGATAAAGTGCGCCAGGCGTTCTGAAGAACAACAGTCATCATTCATTGGGGGAATCAACCTACTCGACTCCATTCTTGCATGTTCAATGCCCTAGACATGGCTTTCCTTTCTCGCACGGAATTTTGATGAACTTCCCGACTTGTCGCATAAAAGAACAACTGATGGTTCATCCATTTCAGTAGAGTCACCCTCACCAAGCTCATCTACCCCGCTCTCGCATTCCTTTTCACCACAATCTTTATCGGGTTCGCTATCCTCTTTACCATACCCCTCATCATCATCATCATCATCCTCCTCGTCCTCGTCGTTCTGTTCGTGCTCTTCGCTGTCAAAAACGTCCGGAGCAAAACATTCTTGCATCTCACTCAGGCCATGATGAGGTCCAGACTCGGATGGGGTTCGGGGCGTCATCGGGCTCAACAATGGAGCCTGAATGTCGATGTACTCCTGGAATGTGACAAGCAAGAACAAATCTAAATTAGTGATTAAACTCTCTTGTACTTGCGCCGAAATATTTTGTTTACGCGTGCGCACATGTACGCGACACTTCGAAATTATGTTCACATTGTACCTCATTCGTCATGCTCTCTAAGACCGCGTTCAGTTCTTTAACTATGTCAGTAAAGTTGGGCCGACTGTTTGGATCCTCTAACCAACATCGTAAGAGTAGATCATATCTAGAGTAAAGATAATGAAAATGAAGTATTAAAAAGTATTAGTAAAACAATAGTATGAATAAATGCTTGGTTGATTGATTAAGTGAATGAAAGAAGGAAGGAAGGAAGGAAAGAAGGAAGGAGGGAAGGAAGGAGGGAGGGGGGGAGGAGGGAGGGGGGAGGGAAGGAACGAAGGAAGGAGGGAAGGAAGGAAGGAAGGAAGGAAGGAAGGAAGGAAGGAAGGAAGGAGGGAAGGAGGGAAGGAAGGAAGGAAGGAAGGAGGGAGGGAGGGAGGGAGGGAGGGAGGGAGGGAGGGAGGAAGGGAGGGAGGGAGGGAGGGAGGGGGGGAAGGAAGAAAGGAATGAATGAAGGAAGGAAAGAAGGAGGGAAGGAAGGAGGGAAGGAAGGAAGGAAGGAAGGAAGGAAGGAAGGAAGGAAGGAAGGAAGGAAGGAAGGAAGGAAGGAAGGAAGGAAGGAAGGAAGGAAGGAAGGAAGGAAGAAAGGAAGGAAATAAGGAAGGAAGGAAGGAAGGAAGGAAGGAAGGAAGGAAGGAAGGAAGGAAGGAAGGAAGGAAGGAAGGAAGGAAGGAAGGAAGGAAAGAAGGAAAGAAGGAAGGAAGGGAAGGAAGGGAGGGAGGGAGGAAGGACGGAAGGAAGGAAAAAAGGAAGGAAAGAAGGAAGGAAAGAAGGAAGGAAAGAAGGAAAGGAAGGAAGGAAAGAAAGGAAGGAAGGAAGGAAGGAAAGAAGGAAGGAAAGAAGGAAAGGAAGGAAAGAAAGGAAGGAAGGAAGGAAGGAAGGAAGGAAGGAAGGAAGGAAGGAAGGAAAGAAGGAAGGAAAGAAGGAAAGGAAGGAAAGAAAGGAAGGAAGGAAGGAAGGAAGGAAAGAAAGAAGGAAAGAAAGGAAGGAAGGAAGGAAGGAAGGAAGGAAGGAAGGAAGGAAGGAAGGAAGGAAGGAAGGAAGGAAAGAAAGAAGGAAGGAAGGAAAGAAAGAAAGGAAGGAATCAACTAAAGAAATGACTTACAACTCTGGTGGACAATTCACAGGTCTCTCCATACGGTAACCAGATTTGAGCAATTCAAACAACTTTTCCAGAGGGACACTGGGATATGGTGTGCCTCCTAAACGTAGCGAAAGAAAAGAAATTCGTTACAAAATTTAGTTTAAACATTACACTACATTTATTTTGTAGCTCAGGCTTCGTCCTCGTGATTTTAATCACATTAAAGAATAAACACTTACCAAAGGTAAATATTTCCCATGTTAGAACACCAAACGCCCAGCTACAATTTAAATTGATTCGAGAAAAATCATTAAACATCATTGGTTGAAATGAAGACATTGTTAATTCCTTAGTACAGTAAGCTGGCTAGCGCATAAGTCTGACCGAAAGCCAAGGGAGATAGAAACGGAATAAACCGTTCCATCTTTGTCTTGTCTTAATCCATATCTTGGGTTTTCAAGATGTTCGTCTTCGGATTATGTTTTATCTTATACAGCTAAATCAATCAAGGTTGTCCTGGCCAAAGCCAAAAGGTCAAAGCCAAGCGCGAAAATGCTCGTTAATAATCCCCAGAGAGGCAAGTTTGGTTTATTTGTATGATTTTGGCCTATAAATATAGTAAATATGTGCTTCGCGATTTAAATAGTAATTCACATCGTACTTTTCGCGCTTGGTTTGACCTTTTGGCTTTAGCCTTTTGCCTTTGGCCAGGACAACTTTAATTGATTTAGCTGTATAAGTCTGACTTTAACCCCAATCCTATGAAAGCAGAGATAAATTATCTACATGCATGCGTTCTTATTACCAAGACAAAACTCACACATCACTCTGCGTTGTATAAACCCGATCAAACAAAGCTTCCAAAGCCATCCATTTCACAGGTAAACGACCCTAAAAAACAAAAAAAAAAAACCGTTATGCTATTATCATCAGCATAAGTTTTCAGCATAGAAAAAGTCCCTTTTATTTCCCATAAATTTTTGCCATATATAATTATTAAGCTGGAAGCAATAAAAGAAATCACCTATTACGTTTAGTTTCAGCTTATGTAAAATATTAGCATATAAATATACACGTACATCTGTGGTTTTTCTGTAGTAGTCAATTTTATGAATATCCCTGGCTAAACCAAAGTCAGCAATTTTCATGACTTTATCTTCGCCAACCAGGACATTTCTTGCAGCCAGGTCACGATGAATGCACTAGAAAATGAAATAGAAAGAACAGGTAAAGACATTTAATGCAGCAATCCAGGTTTAGTTTGTTTGTTTGCCTGCCTGCCTGCCTGTCTGTCCGTCTGTCCGTCTGTCTGTCTGTCTGTCTGTCTGTCTGTCTGTCTGTCTGTCTGCCTGTCTGTCTGTCTGTCCGTCCGTCCGTCCGTCTGCCTGCCTGTCTGTCTGTCTGTCTGTCTGTCTGTCTGTCTGTTTGTCAGCCATCAGCAAGCACGTCATTCACCTTCATCGACGCCAGATATTCCATACCACGTGCTATTTGATAACTGAACGATATAAAATCTCTCAACGTTAAAACATCTTCAATCCCAACATATTGCGACTGACACACGCCTTGCCTGTTCGGCCTTCGCTCTCGGAGATACTCTCGTAAGCTGCCGTAAGGTGCGTATTCGACAACCATGTACAGCGGGCCTGGAAAGTCAGAAAAAACAAACAAACCACGTTTAAACTTGTTCTTTCAGAGTAAAATAGTCTGGTGTTAGAGAGAGTAAAATAGTCTGGTGCTAGAGAGAGTAAAATAGTCTGGTGTTAGACAGAGTAAAATAGTCTAGTGTTAGAGAGAGTAAAATAGTCTGGTGTTAGACAGAGTAAAATAGTCTGGTGTTAGACAGAGTAAAATAGTCTGGTGTTAGAGAGAGTAAAATAGTCTGGTGCTAGAGAGAGTAAAATAGTCTGGTGTTAGACAGAGTAAAATAGTCTAGTGTTAGAGAGAGTAAAATAGTCTGGTGTTATAGACAGAGTAAAATAGTCTGGTGTTAGACAGAGTAAAATAGTCTGGTGTTAGACAGAGTAAAATAGTCTGGTGTTAACAGAGTAAAATAGTCTGGTGTTAGACAGAGTAAAATAGTCTGGTGTTAGACAGAGTAAAATAGTCTGGTGTTAGACAGAGTAAAACAGTCTGGTGTTAGAGAAAGTAAAATAGTCTGGTGTTAGACAGAGTAAAATAGTCTGGTGATAACAGAGTAAAATAGTCTGGTCGACAGAGTAAAACAGTCTGGTGTTAGACAGAGTAAAACAGTCTGGTGTTAGACAGAGTAAAATAGTCTGGTGTTAGACAGAGTAAAATAGCCTGGTGTTAACAGAGTAAAATAGTCTGGTGTTAGACAGAGTAAAATAGTCTGGTATTAGAGTAAAATAGTTTGGCGTCAGACAGAGTAAAATAATAGAAGGGGTCAACTGCGGCAGTAAAAGAGCTAAAATAACATACTGCTTAATTGTATAAATATTTACCGTTTTGTGTACAGCATCCCATAAGATTTATAATATTTTTATGAGGACCAATCGTCTTCATAACTTGCAACTCAGATATGAGATCTGATAGTTCCACTTCGGTTGCATCGTCTGTGAATATAAGAACATGCAATGATTAAATGAAATATAGTTAATGCTACAACCTATTTTTCATGATTTCTTACACTGCTAATTAAGTCAACCGAAAAAGTTCGGCTGACTCGAGCGAGATTTAAACTCGCACCTTCGCTCTTCACCAGCGTTTAAGTTGTCGCGAGAATATCTCGTGCACTTTTTTCAACCGATATATTAATGACTGGAACTCTTTACCTAGATCTGTTATGTCCGCTACTAGTCTCACCTCGTTTAAACCTTCCTTGTACATTCATTTAAAAAATAGCTTTTCCCCCGTCTAATTTGTAAATAGTTGGGGGTTTTTATAATAGGTTTTTACTGGTTGCTAAAACTAGTATCTCTTTGTGTTGTAAAATATCTGTTTCGTCTTAGGAGCGCAGCTTTTATATGGGAATTCAGTTTCCCCTGCTGCGATCCCGCCATCCAATTATTTCCGTTATTTCGTTATGACTTATGTAAATATTGTAATATCTTATTGTTGTTATGTAAATAGTGTTATGTTATTTGTATGTATGGATTGGCAAAGTGATATTAAACCTTAAACCTTAAACCTAAGTTGGATAAAACTCGCCTCCAATCCCTGAGCGGCTCGATAGCTCAACAGGTAGAGTGGCGGACCAGTATCCCGAAGGGGCAAGTTAAAATCCCGCTCGAGTCAGCCGAAATTTTTCGGTGGACTTTAGCAGTGTAAGAAATCATGAAAAATGTTCTCATGTTTCTCTGAGGATGATTGTGTAATGGTACAACTTATGTTCAAGAGGACTTAATATATGCATGACTATAACCTTTTAATGTCTTCACTGCCACAGTGACTCTTATAGAATTTAATCGAGGTACGTCCAGTGCTTCTGCTTTCACAACTTTTCCAAATGCACCTTCACCAATGACTTCCAGAAGACGAATGTTTTCCCGGCCAATTTCCCATTCTTCATCTAATGGTATTTCACTAACCTAAATAAAAATAATAAGTAGAGTAGAGTAGAGTAGAGTAGAGTAGAGTGGAGTGGAGTGGAGTGGAGTGGAGTGGAGTGGAGTGGAGTGGAGTACAGTACACTACAGTACAATACAGTACAATACAGTACAATACAGTACAATACAGTACACTACAGTACAATACAGTACAATACAGTACAATACAGTACAAATTCCATTTTCCCGTTGTCTGTTCAGTTATAGATGCACAGATGACGTCACAACGTAGTAAGAACAAAAAAGTGGCCCACGAGACGCAGTCGAGTGGGTCACTGATCTTCTTACCACGTTGTGACGTCCTCTGTGCATCTATAACTGAACAGACAACGGAAAAATGGAATCTATTTGTTTTATACAATAAAAAAAAGAAGAAAAAACGTTTGATAAGGTTCATTGAATTTTCCCGCCGAATTTTCGGGGCATTGGAAAAGGTGAAACACGCCGTCTGACGTGATCCATGATCTATACAAAACGAGGAATAACATTGGTTCGTGACATTGCAGTGACGATTTTCATTGGTTCACAGGAATAGGAACAAGTGTGACGAAACCCATGCATCTGTCCTGTAATAGATCATGGCTCTCGACCAATGAAAACGTGCAAAACATTTTGGTTATTGTATAAAGTACAATACAGTACAATACAGTACAATACAGTACAATACAGTACAATACAGTACAATACAGTACAATACAGTACAATACAGTACAATACAGTACAATACAGTACAATACAGTACAATACAGTACAATACAGTACAATACAGTACAATACAGTACAGTACAATACAGTACAATACAGTACAATACAGTACAATACAGTACAGTACAATACAGTACAGTACAATACAATACAGTACAATACAATACAGTACAATACAGTACAGTACAATGCAGTACAGTACAGTACAATACAGTACAGTGCAGTGCCCTTACGTACACAAAATAAATACCTGCGATAAATTCGAACTAAATCGTGAGCGAAACTTTGGTCTGGTGATGAGTGCTACGTGAGGGTTCGGATAGTCTGGTATTTCATCAGCAATGTTACCGTCCTTGCACGCTTTGTTAAACTGAAGCTTGCGTCGACGTCGTTTTGCACACAGCAATAAAATAATAACCACAGCAATAAGAAGACCACCAGCGATCCCAAATATAAAATAGAGAATTGTTTGGTCGTCCTTAACTTTACTGTTTTTACCAAGAGAAGGTGGAATAGTCGCTCGAGGAACGTCTAGTTTAGAAGAAAAAAATAATTATGTTATTTGTTCTGCTAAAAATCGTTATGTTTTTACCTGAACGAACGAACAAAGAAACAAACGAATTAACGAACAAACAAACGAACAAGGAAAGAAGGAAGGAAGGAAAAAAGGAAGGAAAGGAAAAAGGAAGGAAGGAAGGAAGGAAGGGAGGAAGGGAGGAAGGAAGAGAGGAAGGAAGGAAGGAAGGAAGGAAGGAAGGAAGGAAGGAAGGAAGGAAGGAAGGAAGGAAGGAAGGAAGGAAGGAAGGAAGGAAGGAAGGAAGGAAGGAAGGAAGGAAGGAAGGAAGGAAGGAAGGAAGGAAGGAAGGAAGGAAGGAAGGAAGGAAGGAAGGAAGAAAGGAAGAAAGGAAGAAAGGAAGAAAGGAAGAAAAGAAAGAAAGAAAGAAAGAAAGAAAGAAAGAAAGAAAGAAAGAAAGAAAGAAAGAAAGAAAGAAAGAAAGAAAGAAAGAAAGAAAGAAAGAAAGAAAGAAAGAAAGAAAGGAGGAAGGAAGGAAGGAAGGAAGGAAGGAAGGGAGGATAGAAGAATGGAAGGAGCAAACAAACAAACAAATTGAACTGAACTCTAGCCAGTCAACGAAACTAACCTTTTGTAAGCACAGTCAGGTAAAACTTCTTTTCTTTTCGTGCAATATAATTTCCAGCTTCACAGTAATAAAACATTTGGTCCGCCATAGTCACATTTATGAAGGTATAATGCACCAAGTACCAGTGCCAGTGAGAAACAGCACCATGTCGTTTACCTTTTTCAAGTCTGGTTATTACACGGCTTTCATTGACCTCGACTTGTGTCTTGTTGCCAACTATCTTGAGCAATCTAAATTTCGGTTGTCCTTGGCTGACGGCTTGGCATGTCACCGTGTAATTACTGCCTATCACAGCTGTTTGGTTTTTGACATCTTGCAAGATTGGCGCTGATCGAGTTTTCACTTAAAAATCAAAACAGAAAGATATATCTGGAGTTAGTTTTGTGTAATTGCTTTTTAACCCCTTGGCGCCCATACACACAGACGCACGCACACGGATGAAGGATGCGACGAAACTCCAGCGTGGGCGAAAGAGCTTCTCGCTTCACATCGAGAGAGAGAGACTGACTGAACGGCGCTTGATAACGCTGGAAATCGAGGTGAAAGGGTCGAGTAAACGCACAAGCAAGAGACGTGAGCGGTCCCCTGCGCCAGAGTTGCGGTGGCAGATCAACACGGCAATCCAGTGTGAGAACTTCATTTTCATTTCATAAGCAGTTTAACCCAATCAACCATGAATTCCCTTTTCAGTAGTATTCTACTATGGCTACAACGGCAGACGATTTTAATCGTCTTTGGGAAGCCTTTCGGGTTAAGTTAGCCTAGAAAATCTTTTTATTGAATTACCTTTGATGTTCAACACGAACTCAAAGCTGATATTACCATAATGATTCGAAACAAAACACGAATACTTTCCGCTGTCGTCGTCTGCAATAGACTTGATTTTCAATGTAAATCTATCACTTGATAAAAACCTTTCCTTCATTTTATGAATTATCTTTCCCTCCTTGAACCATAGAATATTTGGTTTGGGATTACCATCAGCTGCACACGTGAATGTTGCAGGATCTTCGACAAACACTTTTCTATCCGCCATATTTCTCATTTCTGCAACACGAGTGAATACCGGTGCTGGAAAAGAAAACAGTAAAGTTTTGTTTTTGGTTCTTGCTGTACAAACTGTGTTAGTTGTTTATACCAGAAAACTCTGAGTTCAGAGCAGACAGAGAAACAAATAAACAGACAAACAGATAGACAGACTGACAAACAAGGCATGAAGGCAGACAGACAGACAGACAGACAGACAGACAGACAGACAGACAGACAGACAGACAGACAGACAAACAAACAAACAAACAAACAAACAAACAGACAGACATGCAGACAGACAGGCAAGCAGACAGACAGATAAGTAGGCAGGCAAACAAACAAACAAACAAACAAACAAACAAACAAACAAACAAACAAACAAACAAACAAACAGATAACCAAGCAGACAGACAAACAAACAAAGAAACAAACAAATAAACAAACAAACAAACAAACAAACAAACAAACAAATAAATAAACAAACAAACAAACAAACAAAGAGACAAAAAAAACAGACAGACAGACAGACAGACAGACAAGCAGATAGACAGACAAGCAAGCAGGCAGGCAAGCAGACAGACAGATAAGTAGGCAGGCAAACAAACAAACAAACAAACAAACAAACAAACAAACAAACAAACAAACAAACAAACAAACAAACAAACAAACAAATAAACAGACAGACAGACAAACAAACAAACAAACGAACAAACAAACAAACAAACAAACAAACAAATTATAAACAGACAGACAAACAAACAAACAAACAAACAAACAAACAAACAAACAAACAAACAGACAGACAGACAGACAGACAGACAAGCAGGCCGATCGCCGATAGACGGACAGACGAAACCAAGAACGGAAGAGAAGAAAGAAGAAAAGCACGGATAGAGGGAGAAAAGAAAGGAAGAGCAAGAGAACAAAGAAAAAAAAATAGAGGAAAAAGAGAATGAATAAAAAATAGAAGAAAAAGAGAATGTATAAAAAAATGGATAAATAGGTCCTACCTTTTCCCGTTCCAGGTAGTTTAGGAAACTTTCCTAAAAGAAGAACAACAGATACCCAAATTGGAGAATGAATGAAAGGAAGGAAGGATGAGAGGATGAATGGAAGAAAGAATAAACGGATGGATGAATGGATGGATAGATGTTCTATGTAAAGTAGTATAGCATTTCTCCACATTAAATAAATGTTAACTAAATGTTTCAACAGTACCCTTACCTTGCACTGAAACACGAACAATCTTGCTTACATTTCCATCAAAGTTAAACGCCTCACATCTATACAAGCCTTCGTCGGAGAATCGCACGTTTCTGATTTTCAAATAACGAAAGTCCTTGACGTAGTACTTTGGGTTATCTCGCACCAACTGACCATCTTTAAACCAGCGATACTTCGCCCCACTGGCGCCGCCAGACTCAACTATGCACTTCAGTCGGACGTCTGTAGTACCGTTTTTCAAAGTAACACTCTCGGGTGTGCCATGTCCTCGTTTAAAATATGGAGCTGAGCCTAAGAAGTAGAGACGTACAGTATCAATTAGATTCACGATAAATATACTAAAATCGAGCTTATTAGCTTTAGGCTTAGGCAACTAGCAGGGCCGCGAGGGGGCTAGGCTGGCAAGTTGCCCCGGGCCCCCAACTTGAGAATAAACGTAAGAAAAGTGTGACGTCATCACTTCTCTCGGGAGCCTTGGCAACTAGAGGTTCTCACGCGACGAGTAAAATCGTCTGGCATTAGACAGAGTAAAACTATCAAGTGGCCGGTTTTGGCAGGTCTGGAAGTCAGAGACTGTCTGCCTATAGGAATTCGTGTTAGAAGCGCTCGACCATTTATTTTAGGTAGTCCTAAGATCGATAAGGCTAAAGTTGATTTTGGGGAGAGAGGAAAACCGGAGACCCTGAGTAAAACCCTCGAAACACAGGAGAGAACCAATAGCTTTACTCCATGACTCTTCAAGTACTAACCCCGTCTAATCTAGCCTGCGTATCAGACGTTCCGTTTAGGCAAAAGGGGCGCGCGCGCCTTTCTTCTTCTTGTCTTGCGCGCGCTCAAAAACCAAGCCACCTCGCCCACTTCAAGCCCCTCTCTCCCAAGACGCGCATCTTCTCACGTCGCGAGTCGAAAATCGAGGGCGCGACGCGCGCTTTTGTTGTCGTATTTAATATGCGCTGTGATCAGAACTAGAGCGTTTGTATTATTTCAAGACGTTTTGAATCCGACCGCGCATCATTTTTTTTTTGTTATATTGAAAAACTATTAATGTGTAAGGTGTAGAAACTTCACCCTTTTCGCTGTTTGGCGCCAGTGTTCTGAACACAAAATAGTCAGAATGCGACAGCAGGAAATCAAGCTAATCATATGAGAAGATCACGTAAACTCGTAAAGAGGAAATGAAGAAGATTTATAGATTATCACTGTCCACATTTGTCTTCGCGGAAAATACTTAGATAGGGTGTATATAAGCAGATCGACCCAACCTAGGTTTATAGCCAACTGTCGAGATTAGCGCAAGTTTGTTGTTGTTGGTGGTGGTGGTGGTGTTGGTGTCATTGTTGTTGTTGTTGGTGGTGGTGGTGGTGGTGATGATTTTGTTTTTGTTTGTGTTTGTGTTGTTGTTGTTGTTGTTGCTGTTGTTGTTGTTGGTGGTGGTGTTGTTGTTGGTGGTGGTGGTGGTGGTGTTGTTGTTGTTGGTGGTGGTGGGGGGGTAGTTGTTGGTGTTGGTGTTATTGTTGTTGGTGATGATGATATTGGTGGTGGTGGTGGTGTTGTTGTTGGTAGTAATGTTGTTGTTGTTGTTGTTGTTGTTGTTGTTGTTGTTGTTGTTGTTGTTGTTGTTGCTGGTAGTATAATGTTTAGACGTTTAATTTATGCGTACGTATTGGTGCGCATGTCATATGCATAATTAACAGTGATGAACATTCGATTGAAATATTACTGATCCAGCTTACTGATATATAAAATAAAAGTAGCGTGCTGCGTAGGCAGTGTAGAAACAACAATCGAAATATAGTAACTTAGGTTAGATATACTGCCGAAACAGAGAACGTAGGAATTTAACGTTTCGAGCGAAGGCCCTTCCCTACGTTCTCTGTTTCGGCAGTATATCTAACCTTACTATATTTCGATTACTGATATATCTCACTCAATGATTCTTGTGTTTTTTACACATGAAATTCAACGATTCTGCCCGTATTATTGTTATAAATGTTGGTATAACAGCTGTTTCAAACGAAAAACAATCTAAACATTTTCTATCAGCGTAACTCAATCCAATAATATTGGCAAACTATTTCCGAAGATACCCGAACAAAATATTGTTTATCATGACCTCCGTGGTACCATCGTGTGCGAACTTATGTCTCCCCAAAAAAATGTTTTCCTAAAGCCAAGGATATATAGACTTCCGCCATTAGCTCAAAAATTCTCGAAAACTATTCAAGGATCAGTCTTGTCAGTTGTCATGGACTCGACTGTCACTGTTCTTTGTGAAAGCGTGTGTCCAATTTTCCGAAAGGAACGACTACAATGAACTGGGACCTGGATTCGACTGATAAGAAAAACAGAAATGACAATATAATTCTATGACAAATTCTCGGATTTTAGATCCAAACGCAGCGGGGAAAATCGAAGCTATACATGCACCACGTTTCTCTCTGACGAAGGGTCTTCGTTCGAAACGTGCGCAGCACACTACTTTTATTTCACTGTTTGGATTATACATACACTTGGTCTTGTATAAAGTAAGGATTTCTAACTACAGATCAATTCTAGGATCGGTGTGGATTTTCAAAACTAGACTATATGTTCTAAGAGGAAATTTTGAAGGGTACTTGATCAATTGACTCTTGTTCAATTTGTTAATCTTAGTTTTCCAAAATTTCCCCCCTAGGGTCAAAACATTATGTTATTCCAATGGTTGATGTTTTGGTTCAGAGAAAATGCCTATTATGATGGGAAGGCTTTATATTGTTAGAAAGGAGCTGGGTGTCTATATTCTGGCAGCGCTAAGCAAAGGAAGGCAGGAAGCAAGAGTGAGGTGAAAACGGTCGTTCAAGGGGAAATATAATTAGATCATGGAGGAAATTCAAAATATACCGCTCTCGACCAGAGAAAATCACTGTAGTATATTTCAATTGTACTTGCTCTCGTGAATCTTAGTGCTACACTTGTCCGTTTCAATATCCTGATTTCATTGCGAAACTTATATTCAGCAAATCGGAACAACCTTATATGCCTACCAAACGCACCAACTGTTTCCGATAATATTTCTAATTTCCTATAACGTCCTTTTGAACTAGGTAATACATATAAATCAAGTATATATTGTGTTTTTTGTTAACAAAATCTTGTCCTAAACTTAGGTAGATTTTGATGCTATTTTATATTTTTCACTCTGATATTGTATGAATTGGCAATACTCAAATATATCGTATGAGTAATTAGCCGACAATATTATCGTATACGAGTATATATAGGTTTCGATAGCTTCTGTGTTCAGCGAACCCTAATAGCTTGTTACATTCCGAGGCATTTCTTCAGACAAAACAACGGATATGTTAGAGTGGACTCTATAGTTGCCCTTATTCCGATTGCTTGAATTCAAAACAACATAGCATCAACTTGTTTTCGGTACAGGAATCGTTGGAGCGAATAATCGGTGGCTACTTAAAATAGAGCGAATTATTGTATTGGTTTTCCGGGCTTGGAAATAGAACGAATGGGGTAAAAAATATGATACAGTTAAACAGGATATACTGACATGATTTGATTTGATAATCGGAAAGTTTTATGGCAGGAGGAAAGTAAGAACGGAATACGAGCTGGCATAGAAAATGATGAAGTGAGCACGGCATGCATTAAACAAAATCAGCAGGAGAGGAAAGGCTTGAGGGCTCACTAGGCTATGAGTAGGTCCTCAAAACACAACATTCTTAGACGTGAATACAAAGAAAGTTCAGAAAATCCACTTTAGTACTTTACATATCTACCTATACTCGCTTCTACTATATATATATATATGTCTATAAAATAGAACACTATATATATATAGTCTCAAAAGGCTCTCGGAACTAACATTTCCTGGACATAATTCATTGATATTACATAAAACGTTTGTACGGAACGAGTGTCGGTAAGAACCATGTGGCACAGATTAACGCTTTAATATTCGCACAGAGACCAGCACAGAAGGTCGGAATGAGGCGAGACCATCAATTAACGCTTATTTCAACTACACGGTTTAGAAAGGGCACAAATTAACGAGGACAAATCACGCTAGTTTTTGTTGATCTTTTTCGTTTATTACTGCATTGGTTTACCCGCTGAGCGTTGACACTAAAATGGAGAAGTTTAGCTGAATCCACAGGGGAACCCACAAGAGGGTCACTGATTAGATTTCGCCCTCCACTGACACTCGAACTCAAGTCTTCACATCGGAGTTTCTTTCACTTGTGAGAACTTAGCTATAATATAAACGAATCCCACAATCGCTGTACTGATCTGACGAAATCCTAGTACAGGATGGAGAAGAATTTAGCCAGTATAAAGATCTTATAATACCGGTCGTCCATGGAGCGTGAGTGGCGGATATAAAGAAATCAAAGTAACCTGCTGCGTAGGCAGTGTTGAAACACAAATGAAAATATCGTAAGGTTGGATTATATACTGCCGAAACACGGAACGTAGAAGTCTAACGTTTCGAGCAAAGGTCCTACGTTTCTCTCTGACGAAGGACCTTCGCTCGAAACATTAGACTTCTACGTTCCATGTTTTCGGCAGTATATCATGCACCCTTACTATATTTCGATTGGCGGATATCTAGTTGTCTAGAACGATCTAAAACGATAATTGTCTTGGTCGGCTCACTGAGGTATCCGTGCAGCATACAGCCATGAATCTATCGTAAAAAAACCTTCAGGAAGACACATGGTAGCCTGCATGTATATAGCGGAAAGCACTGGAGGAAACAACGTGAGACGGACTAACACAGCGAGATCAGCAGGATATCAATTCTGTATTTAATTTAGAACCCACGAATATCAAACCAAGCTGTTAGGTGCCGTAGTTTTTGAACAAAGAACGCGACTCTGCTTTACAACAACTTCATCATCAAACCTTTTAAGACCGGCTGGCTGAACTCAAGATTCAACCGTACGGCGTACACCACAGCAGAAAATCAACTCCGTTCCTTTGACCTCATATATATACTAAATTGTTTGGTCGATATAATCCTCTGAACTAAGTTGTTCAAGGGTCAGTGTTTTTAATAGACATATTTAAAGTTCCGTGCCAAATAATTCGCAGCGGTACTCTGAACTTAATAAAAGGTATAGAAAAATGTGGTAAACAGCGGAGAATTTACAGAACAAAGTGCCGAGGTTTTGAGTGAAAGTTGTTCACGAGAGTTTTGGTTTATATATTGTGTATATATATAGATATATAGATATATGTATACCAGCGCCGCTAGCGCTGTACTTTTTATATAAATAATATAGATATCTCACCTGAACAGAAATTCCAAGAGGTGATTATGATTAAAAGTGTGAGATAAACGTCAAGTTTCCAGCACGATAGCTGCCGCATGTCCGCTGATGTTAATCAACCAAAGTTCAAGATAATGGAATAGATACATTCACTCGTGAATCAATTCAGTTGACGGTATGCCCTTTCATTATCCGTCGTGTCGCTTTTGAAGTGGAAATCTGAAACACATGGGAACATGGTTTGGTTAGAACTAGAGTATTATTAACAACAAGTGTTATGGCAACCCTAAATCCAAGTCCCGACGCGTACCGTAAAATGACACTACGTCCGTCAATAACTGCGTCGTGACGAGGGTTGTATTAATATATAGTATATATATATAGACTGTTCGCTGCTTAATAGAGTAGATCACATCTTGGGTATTGTGATATTCAAGCAAAATTATACAGACAATCGCAAACGTTGTTCATCATAGAATGAGCAAACATGGAAATTCCACACTGACAGTATATATTAAATGTTCGGTCGGCTTCCAAACTGAGTAAACATTAAAATCTACTAAGTTAAACTTAAATCTACATACTTAAAGCTACATTCCATAGTTGAAGTAAACGCCGACACTACCCACAGCCTTACCTTTCGTCGTCAACTGAAGTAAAGTGAATATCTTAAAATGTCTTGGTAGTTCCAGTGCCCTTGTGTCGGTATTTACTGGCAATTCTTTTTCCCTGCAGCCGCCAGTGTCAACAACTAGCGAGGTTAATGCTGAGAAATACCACTCGGTGATTGAGCGTTTGACGTCAGCCATTAGTGGGCAGCAAGACAAAGTAAATATTTCCTATTTCCGGTAGCTAAAGTCTTTTTATTGTGACCAATCCGGTGTGGTAGACTCACGCTGTGCTCTATCTCTCAGTCGTTGACAACTTTATGTTGTTTTGTTTGGCTAAATGTGCCACTCGATAGCAGCCGTGGGGTGATGGTTTGCTTAATAGGGCCATACAGGAGGAACTAATAGCTTAATAAGTATATATATATATGTTTCATGTTTTCTTGTCTGCTTGAAAAGATGCCCTTGTCTGAGAGGAGTGCGTTCTTTTGTTCTGTTTTAGTGGCACTCGACCAGTATGAAGCAAAAATAAACGCGACAGGACATCGCGACATTTCTGAATGAAATTTACCCGACGGTTTTATGTCCCGTAATTGATCCAACAATAGCAGGCGCCATCTTGAATTTGCAATGCATTGTGGTCTATCCAGGACTACAAACATAAGCCAGTTCGTATTGTCGACTGCGCATCGACATTACTTAATAGGCTCTGTTTACATGAAGTGGATGTTCAAGTCCAATCTCGCATGTTGTTTCTCCTTGTTGTGTTTACATGAAGAAGATTGAAAGTTTCCAATCTGATCGAAACGAATGGCAGAAGTCAATCCACGCAGTGGAGTGGATGGACTTGAGCTTCAAGCAAGGTTCGACTTGAATGTCTCCAATCTGATTCATGTTAACACGGTTCGACTTGAAAATGACTTGATACGCACGCACGCACGAGTGAAGTTGGTGCGTGTCGTGCTAAATGGCAGACATTGGGGAGAAGCACAGAAAATAGTGTTCCAAAACCAAAACCAATGTTCCAAGCAGATCGGATTCTCCATGTAAACATGTGCCTGGATTGACTTCACTCGCGTTTTTCGATCCGATTGGACTGTCGATCCGCTTCATGTAAACAGGGTCTTAGACACCATATTCATAAAGATGAGTGTTAATTTATATTCCATTATTTTCCCCAACATTTCATATTGACCGATCAGGTAAGTGAAAACGATGCATACCTCATATGCCAAATCATGCCAAAAATTTAATACTCCGTAAAGTATTAATTCCAAGCCTATTTGACACAACACAGGTGTAAAAGCCGTTGTCAGAAGGTACAGCAGTTTTGATTCGCAGGTACCATCGTGTTGTATGATTCATCTTAGGATCAAGTCGTCGATATATAACACTCTTGCCATTTTTATACCATCTGTATGAAAGAGGTCGCTCGTCATCAGCCTCGCACTTGAACTTTATATCCGATGAAGCTAGGTGGTTTAATAAACCAAGGTTTTCCTTTTTAGAGAGAAAAAAGATAACGAACAATGACTTCAGTATCATAAACGCATGCTTGATGTACTTTATATAAATCAGGCTAGTGCTGCCAATTCTGCTATACGGCGCTGAATCCTGGTGCCTCAACGAGCGTTTGTTCAATCAGCTGAGGGTGTGCGTTCAATGTGCAGGGTGAACCGTCACCATACATGGTTGCACCATATTAGTACGGCGGATCTGCTGACACGCTCAAAACTACTGTCCATGGATGCATATGTATCGAGACGCCAACTTACATGGACAGGGCACGTTTGGCGTATGGGTTGGGAGAGACTAGCTGCCCCGCAAGATGCTTACATGTTGAGTACGCGAACCACGACCGCGTGGCTGCCCAGGGTTTACGTATGGACGTGGCCTCGGGAAAGCTTTGGCGAAGATCAATATGAACAAGATTGACTGGACGACAGTAGCTGAAGACCGTGCAGTATGGCGAGGAAGAATTAAGAAGCTCTGTTGAATTTTGTTGGGTTTAATTATATATATTTTTTTCTTTTTTGCGCTGAGATCCTGGGCCACCTACAGTGAACCAGGCCCATACCCAATGCTTTGGGAGGGTGTATGTATGAATGTATGTACATACGTAATTTATATTGTTAATTACGCACCCTTTCCAGGTATACGGCAAGGCGTGTTGCTACGGGTACATTCACCTGGTTTAGAGAAGAAGAAAACAGAAGAAGATCTGTTTCAGTAATCACATATAATTATTTACAGTATTAAATAAAAGAACGTACAGAATTATTTAAATTACTACCAGGCTAATCTAATCTGGTAAGACTTTTTACAGTACACGATTAAATACAAAATATAGTATATGGCGTGCTTGCTAAGAATTGTAACCCAAACCGTGCCCCAATCTTAATCCTAAACAAAACCGTTAATCCTGACCCTAAACCCAACCACCCCCTGGCAACCCTAAACCTGATCACAACCCCCGGCGAGAAACCCCACCTTTCGACCGCATTCAGGATAATTTTGAATTCTAAGTGAGAGGACATGTAGTTGCAACATGTCCTCTCACTTGAGTATCATGATAATCATAATTTCTTAAAGTGTTTATGAAACGAAAATTAAGTTTGTCTTATTTGAAAGTACTTTTGAAATGACAAAGTAAGATCTTTTGCTGTTTTTTGTTTCCTTGCTTCGTTTATGAGATATTTCAGTTTGTTTTATATGTGAAACTAACCAGTGACATCACAAGGTGCATAATGACTTACTGGGAAAGGTTATATATCTTTTCTGTTATCAAACGGAATCACTTCAAAGCAATTATGTGTGCGTTTTTCCCTTACAACAACAGAAATATACATTTTCAACTGATTCCGTTTAGTAATAGCAAAGATATATACCCTTTCCCAGTAAGTCATTATGCACGTTGTGATGTCACTGGTTAGTTTCACATATAAAACAAACTGAACTATCTCATAAACGAAGCAAGGAAACAAAAAACAGCAAAAGATCTTACTTTGTCATTTCAAAAGTTCTTTCAAATAAGACAAACTTAATTTTCGTTTCATAAACACTTTAACACAGACGAATATGATGATTATCATGATACTCAAGTGAGATTCTGTCCCACATGCGAGATGTTAAACTAAATTCCATATAACAAAAAACTCATTAGGGCGCCCAGTCCCCAGCTCCACATTAGCACCCATTCCCCAGCTCCACATTAGCGCCCAGACCTCAACGTCCACATTAGCGCCCAAACCTCGACGTCACATTAGCGCCCAGACCCCAGCGTCCACACTAGGTCCCAGGCGCTAACGTTCAGACCCAACGTCCACATTTGGATTAAACTTAAAAAAGTATAAATTCAACAAGAACGGAAAATCATATAGCAGTGGAGTGGATCCAAAATTAAATGACGTACTGTGTAATTCCTTGTCCAGTTCTCCTTGACGGCCATACAGAATAGTATATGCCATATCCTTGCCCAAGCTAAGCTGACGTGACAGCCTTTTGAACGATATGCTTCTTATCATAGCAAAACTTGTCAATTTGTGTCGTACACACAAGCACATATCCTTGGCCAACAGCTGACAGGACGAAGGGTCCAGCTGTCAAAGAAAAATCTTGTAATTTGTGTCTTTTGTGCGAGTCTTATGTCGTGAGAGCGTTTCAATTCACGTCATGTTGATGTTCGTCAACAACTTGTTTCTTTTATTATAGAAACAACAAGACTACCATGGCATATTAGTCTTTGTTTTTAGATTCAGGATCTCCGGAAAACTAGCGCCAAAAATGTTCCCTCTACACTTGTAGTACGAACAAACAATCTTTATTTGTAACCGTGTCTCGTTTGCATAACACTTGGGAGTGTCAAAACATTGCGTGAACTAACTATACAATGTCTGCTGAGAAGAATGAGCTGCGTTTGTCTTTTGCTCATTTCGTCGCAAACTAATGATCATTTCAGTTCATTTTGGCAAATAGGTCAACACTTTTCGCTATTTTTAAACTAATATTTACGATTATCTTCGTAGCACTTGAGAACAATAACATATAAACAATATATGACACAATAGGTCTAAAACTTAACCAATATCGTCCCGTAGTGAACAAAGGAAGACAATGACAGGATATTTTTTAAGACCGACGTACATACACGCATGTTCTAAGGATTTTGGGTGAAGGAAAATTCGAGTTTAGAATATATACATTTTAAGACCAAACCGGGACCAGTTGCGAAAAATGCAACTACACAGGCCTTCCGGCAGGAATTGAACCCACGACCTTGCGATTCTAGTGCAATGCTCTGACCACTGAGGGCGTTGCCGAGAGCTTGATCGAGAGTTCTGTATATATAATAAGGTGGTAATGCCAGGAAAGAATTGGGTATATTATAAGTGATATTGGGCATTTCACTCGATTACATATAGCATGTTCTAAGGATTTTGGGTGAAGGAAAATTCGAGTGTAGAATATATACATTTTAAGACCATACGCATGCGTAGTAATCCCATAATTAAAAGTATAGCTTTGGCTCTGAAAAGAGGATTAACTTATTAATAAAGAGGTTTTTAGATGTAAAAACTAAAAACACTTTCTTTTAAACTGAAAGGTACCATAGAACGTACAGGTAGATGTAGGCTAAATCAGTGGTGGAAATTGAGGTGAGGTAGGGGGAGGGGGGACATCTTTGATAGAGCAACGTATACTGACGGTGGTGAACTACCGAGAAATATAGTTTCGAGCGGAGCCATTCAATAACCTTCACCAAAGTAAAATGCCAATCCTATAGTATATATGTTTGCACGCTTGCTGTATATAAACACTTCCTTCGACATTACACATCATGTATACAAATATAGTGTAACCTTTGTAAAATACAACTCTCGTAGGCGACCATGCACTTGGCATACTTCCATTTAATTTCATGCAGATTGTTCGATTAGTGTTGGGGAAATAGCAACGGTATTTTCACTATGAATTTTGGCGGTCTTTTGAGCCTCGTTCTAGTGTTCAACTCAAAGACGATTTTACACAACAACGGAGCTTCAAAGACTAATTTAAATTAACATAAAGAAGTAACAAATTGTCGGTAATTCATGAATAAGGTCTAACTGCCCGTTTACACGATGCCGGTACAATTTGAAAACGGAACAAAATCATGCCGTTTAGGCCTTGCGTTTACACGATACCGGCACAAAAATGACATGAAAACGGCACAAAATGAAGACGGGTTCCTTGACGGCATGAAATGAAAACGGAACACTAACCAGTATCGTGTAAACGCCCGTGCCGTAACAGTTTGATGACGGTAATCACGATATATACGACCACAGTATTCGGGTCAGCAGTATTCACAAAGTCTTCTCAATTCTCATTGGAAGAGAATAGTCACATGCTAATCCGTCATTATATTATACCGGCACCGTGTAAACTTTTTGACCTGTATTTACACACAGGCATGATTTTGTTCCGTTTTCAAACCGGCATCGTGTAAATGGGGTCTAAATAACAAAAGTAATAACCACACTATTATAATAATGTCCATTGATGCACGAAGTTGGTTGAAAACACTTTTGTAACCCCGCCCCTCCAATTGCTACGCTACTACCGACGTATATCTATATAGAGTATATGACGTTAATATTGGATATTTTCCGCGTCTGGTGAAAGTCACCCATTTCCTCCAGTCTTCTCTTTTCTTCCGTTGACGATATCGACACTTGTCGGAATACAATTTCGCTTAGTAATATATAACCGACATGGAAATAAGTATATACAATAAAGTCAAACGGATATAAGTATACAAGTCACTTATTCTTGTTCTCAGTTTTGAGTTGTAGATTAATCATGGATTAATTAACTCTTCTGGGCAGCATTTTTAGTGTATTTTAGTTTGGCTATCGTCACCGAGAGAAGTTGAAAAACTTTGAATACACATACAAGGAGAGAGAATCAAGCTAAACATATTTCTCCTTATCAAACCGCGTAAAGCCTTGCATTTCAGAGCAAAACATTATCAGTAATTAATATCGTCTTCTTTGTTTGAAAAGCCACTTCATATAAACAAACAAATATCGCGATGGAGTCATGGAACAGCCCACTTCATTCATTGTGAATAAATGCTGCAACGAAGAATCAGCTACACAGAACATCTTTTTTATACGATTATCGTCTACCAGTTTAATGTAGCAAAAATGTTACAAAATGTTGTAAAATATCGCAAAAGGTATCAAAATGTTGCAAAATGTCTCAAAATGTTGCAAAATGTTTCAATATGTTACAAAATGTTGCAAAATATCTCAAAATGCCTCAAAATGTTACAAAATGTTACAAAATGTTTCAAAATGTTGCACAAACTGATCTTTCCAACTGTGCCGTGGATCAGTAAGATTCGTCAAAGTGATATTTTGACTAGAATAGAACGATAGCGAATCCTGAATGAGTGTGACTCATTACTCATTAATAAATCTTGAATATAGAACATATACTTCAGTATAGGTAATCAAACCGACTCATGTAGAATAAGCATACAATATATACCAGATAATCAAGGTCAAATCACTTAAAATTCAAATTCCACCGACTAAAATACCCGAACGTTTTTTAAACGGTAGCCGCACGTAGTGATAAAGGTCAGGCAATGTCGTTGGTTCTATTCGTTGGTTCTATTTCTAAATCAGTCAAAGGCTACACTGATAACATGCCAAAAACTCGAAGACCGCCCAGCCTATTAACGTGATGTTTTGTAACTCTCATAGTCGCATCTGTTTAACTATAGAGTAGGTGGGACAAGCTTGTTTTGTCTTTTCAGGCCGATATATTGTTTTGTGTTTTCAAAGTTTAAACTGGTAACTCTTGTAACCATATCATTCTAAGGTTGCGTTTTCCGCCCGGAAAGTCGACGAATCCAACTGCACGATCGCACGTTTGCATGTCAATTGGTTTTGTTGCACGCGCATACATGCATGCAGTAATAAAGCAATCATATGTCTTGACTTCGATAACCAAAAAAGACATGGATGCCGTTTCAAATACAGCTATACAAGCTATTTTAAAATGACACGACCAAGATAATTTTTTCTGCTATGCTTTGAAGGCGACTGGCACCAGGGTCAGGGAAATATTGGACTGCGGCCACTTAACTCTTAGCCGAGTGTAAATTAGCGTATACGCTTTGTCACCTCTACAAGCCGCTATCAGTTTAAAAAGACCTGAGAGAATAAGTATACTTCAGTTACGAATACGCAACGAGCTCTGCAGCATTGGCCTTGCTGTGTCAAACCTCTATATGCCTACGAATCTCAATGTTATAGAAGAGAAGTCGAGAATAGAAGAATAATCTGAATTCGAAACTGAAAAAAAGTTCAAGAGATATAGGTAAGAGGTTGTTATTGGATATCTACGCATGCTTATCACACAATATATGCTTGATATATCTACAAATCATTACCCTATTCACAACATCGGGTCATCTCAATTCACTTAGACTGGAAAACAGAATGAGAAAAGAAGAATAATCGAAGTCCCCAACGGAACCCCTTGCAGAGTCAGTATTGGATATACAAATAAGCATGCTCTTATAAGTCAAGACAATTATTAGTATTCATTTCTACTCTTGGTATCGCTGTTTGCAAGCACGATGTCTATAAGACTCAATCCTTATACTATACCAATAGAAAAAAAATAAGAATAGTACAATATATAGTCAAGATACCAATCCCAGGATGTTAAAATAGTAATTAAGTCAGAGATAACTATACCTTATATGCAAATATACATGTTTTTTTTACAGTAAGACGCATGACAGGAAATAGTACTCATAAGTATATATATACGACACACCACTCTAGTAAACATATTCACACTATCGTTGCTTGCAGACACAACGACCCTCACCTTGTAACAGAAGACAAGACGAGAATTGACGAAATCAACAAGCCCAGAGTATTAAAAGATATAACAAGGTAGGCTAAGAAGTTACCATAGTATATATGCCAGGTATAGTGCAGAACACTTCAAAAAACTTCTCATGTACCATGCAGTCATATAGTTAAGTTACTCAAAATATCGCAGCTATAGTCAATCTAATCCTTACGCTTAAGAATTTCAACTCAATGGCAATAGAAGAATGAAAATCAAAGTACTACAATACAATGCTACTGGGCAATATACTAGAATACACCATAGTAAAATCAACAGGGCTTATAGCTGGGATCCGTAGTGTGAACTGTGTCGTATGGCGGCTGCTTAAAGCGCCTTTGATATGCCTCGACCGGCCACATTGAAAAATCCTTAGGAGTAATTTGATTGTAAAGATACACGTTTGATGTATCCTAATTAAAGACCTTTACCTTTATAGTAATATACAAGCATGCATGCGTTATTTCAAAACGCATTATGGCACGCCAAAGAACCTCAACTCACTTGCAACACAAAACAAAAAGAGAATACAAGAATAGTACAAAGGACACTGAAGTAGACAATGTATTAGAGTATTAAAAAATAATTAGTAAAAGATTACTATATATACTACCCTAGGACAACTAGAAAAACACGTCCTCGATAAACAAGCCTTAAAAAATTTTCTAGTATCTCTACCAATTTATTTTTAGTATTCACTTTTCTTATGTTTGTTATGTGTGTGTTTAACTTTCCTGTCAACCAAAAACATTATATGTTTGATTAATATCTAAACTTAGTGTATACTCAAGCAGCTTGGTTAGTATCTCAGTTTCGTATATTTTTCAAGTGTTTTGCAGCTGTTTTCATCTTTCTTTAACACTTTGAGGGCGTCTGGCGTTAGCCAGAATAAAATACTAAAGACTCGTCGTCAGGCTTCAAAGTGTTAAAGAGATAGGTTTTAACACTTTGAGGCCTGAACCTCTCCCTGTGCTGAATAAAATCGTCTGGCGTTAGCCAGAATAAAATACTAGACTCGTCTTAACTTCAGGCTTCAAAGTGTTAACAAATTATAAATGTCTTGTACGCGTTGTCGTACTAATTTACATTCATTCAGTGGTTTTTATAAGGCTATCTTCTGTTTAGCTACTTTATTCCAAAGTTGAAACAGCTCAAACTAAAAGCCTTTCTTTATCAGGCTTATGTGTAAACGGAAATCCTCCGACCTATTATTATGAAAATGTACATTTTTGGAAGCTAAATTGAGAGTAAACATCGTAGAATGACGTTGGTTTGAGTTTTGAAACGTCACCGTCATGGCAGGTTGCTTCATACAATGCAAAGCAATGTTCAGCTTGGTTCAACTTTTTTCACTGATGTTTCTGCTGAGCTTTCGAGCTGTGTTGTGTTGATAACTTTCTCAAATGGTGCAAACTAGATGATGAATTTATGATTTGATTGTATTGCTCATGCGTCATCAACGAAAAGTTATAACGTATTTAAATGCCTACACACGTATAGAATAAAACCGAGTATTTCTTAGCCAATATCGAAATGTGTTCCCAATTAATGCCTGTATGTGTTGGTCCGTATTTCGTTTCTAAGTCAGACTATAGTCAGTTAGTTTGCTTTTAATAAAGTCTCGACTGAGGCTGGACTGGTATAGGACTTACTATAGCTAGTTGTGTTCACACTAGAGGACTCAGACTGGATTTAGAATGAGGCTGGACTGGTATAGGACTTACTAGTGGTTGCATTCACACTAGAGGACTCAGACTGGATTTAGACTGAGGCTGGACTGGTATAGGACTTACTATAGCTAGTTGTGTTCACACTAGAGGACTCAGACTGGATTTAGACTGAGGCTGGACTGGTATAGGACTTACTGGTTGCGTTCTCTATAGAGGCTTCAGACTGGATTTAGACTGGTATGACTCGTTCTCCATATATACTTATTATTTGGAGGGCTTAGCCACCCAATGAAGGTGGCCTAGCAGACTGAGATGCAGAGGGGTGCAAGAGGGGTGCAGCTCCCCTGCTTCAAACGCCCATAGCTTCCTTCGACTGTCAGAACAGAGCTGGAGCTGTCAGAGTTAGACATGGGGCGCACAGTTGGCATACCGTAACAGACACATTCTCAGAGGTGTAAATCTGCGTGCGCAAAATGTTGACCCATAGTTAAGTATAATCCATAAGACCTGATAATTGATGTGGGACAAAATACGATTAATTAAGTGTCTTTAATCTAGCTAAATATCTTGCTATAAGTAGTATGAGTATATTATTAGTCTCAGAGTCTCTCAGCTTGAAGTTTGGTAAATGTTTTGTTAGTTCTTGCTGAAGAACAAGCTGTTGACTGTCAGTTAGTTGTCAATACCCAAGAAAAGTCGGAGCTCTAGACGCAACTCCAACACGTAACCTTCACTAAACAACCTCGATCATTGCAGGATATGCATACATACCTGACCATCCGAGTTTCTAGTGGCTCAATGGTTAGAGCGTCTACATGGCTAGCATCCGGCGAAAGGTTGTGAGAGTTCGAGTATCGTCTAGAAAACCTCTGGAACCATGCAGGGTATCTATAGCATGACCTCAAAATTCATTCTATAAATATTTTGACAACTAACGACAGCTTGTACATCAAGAACTAACAAAACAATAACGAGCTCATCACTATAAATTACCAAAAGTCTAAAATTGGGAAAATGTACAACCATTTATGAAAAACGTTTTTTGGGAAGTATATTTATAAGTGACTACCTTTCAAATTTCCTAACTTTTATATCAGCTCGATATCAAAAGTAGAGATATAATATATTGAGGATCCAAAAAAATAGCAGATTACGCTAAACCGTTAATAAGATATAGCGCTTTTGTCGTGGTGTCAAACTTATTAAAATAGAGCTTGAAAAAATGTATTAATTATAGTGAATGGTAATATATAACTATGGTAATATATCTAAGAAGAACAGTTGGAAACTTAACCTGAGGAAAAAGTAAATACATACTTAGAAATGGAACTTAGTAAATACATACTAGAAAAGCACTATGCACTTCGACAGACCATAACTCTCTGTATTGCTCATTTATAAGCGTCTATATCCAAGTATGATTGCCTGCTAAACGGTTACGATTAACCTAACTGAATTTGCCTTGTGATTTGAACAAATATTTTACCCAGCATGCGGCAAAACAGCACGCGAAGGGAAAAGTACAAAACGGAACGAGTTTGCTCCACTTCAAGTAGGAGACATTTTGTAATGTATAGGATATATAGCCAATTCACTTTAAATCAAACTTAATTCTGTATCATCACCTAGCTTAACTTACTGTGTGCAAACATGATATGTGTATTGTATTAGCTCGACTGTGGTTAGTAGTCTGATCTCGGCTGTGATGACCCAAAGTTATCAATGACCTTGGCACTGAATCAAATTATATCACACTAGGTAAACAAACTCTTTGCGATCGTTAACAATAGTGTGCCCTGATTCAAAAATCACTGGAGGATAACATGTGTTCTACCATTCATAGCCTACCGCTTCTAACTACCCCAGAAACTTCAGTACTAGTCCATCTTAACACGAGTTAAACAAGACGTACCATTAGCTCGACTCCTTATTCCACGAACTCACAATGTTGTGCTCTATAAGGCTACTCCATATGGGGTGCGCCGGTATGTTCGCACCTGGGATCAATCTCCGGTGTTCTTAATGGCACTCAATGACGTCAGAGGCTTGTCAATTAATTTTCTCCCCGGGTGTCGTATGTTGGTCTATGGTATCAAGCAGTGTGTTAATTTTACACGTTGATGTGACAATTATTCGTAACGAACCGTATTGAAACGAAGTAAAGGCAAGCCAACACCAAACGGATCTTCCTAAACGTTCTGTATACAAAACTCACCCGAGTCGAACAAAGAGGCCGTAGCAAATCAGGAGTAATGTTTATGGTGGTTTTCTGTGACGATATTCATTAGGAAATCGTGGCTGAAGTAGAGCATGGCATGGCAAGTGCGTCTGAGTGTAGCTTTATAGTTGTCGTGTTATATCACTCGAAGCAGTCGTCAACGGCGTGTTGTCGTTATCGTGTATTTGTCATCGAAATCAACACATCCCGAAAGTGTTCGCTGAACGGTCACGAAACAGTACGAATAAGGTTTGTATATGGGATAGGAACGAACAGCGACAAATCGTAATAGAATTACTAGGCTTAGGCGAATCAACTGCGAGAAGCGCTTACGTATACGCTCGCCAGACGAAATTTGGCTGGCGTAATTGTAGTAAGGAATTGTCGTCGATGTTCAATTCCCTTAGGAGAACCTAATGATTATATTCCCGTCCTGTTCTAGACAGCTGGTGACAAGCCTAATTGCGACAAGAGCAACAACAACCATGATGTCTTATCGATCGGTATGAGCACAGTTCGAGAGCTCAACGAACATCGCAAATGCTTCTTAGCAGACGAGGAAATCGCACGAGAAACGCAACACCGAGTACGATGAGGTGGAGTGGAACAATCCTGGTATTGTACGTTTGTCTGGGTTTGGTGGATTACGCAGAATCAGGTGAGAAATAGTAGCGAGTTTCGGACAGATTGGTAGTAACCGGTCGACATGCATGCATGACTTCGTTCTTTTGATCGTTCAAATGGAATGCTTAATTAGGTGCTAGCGTTGATCTCACAACAAACATCAGCCTTCGTGTATACATAGGTGGAGCGGCAAAGGTATTCAATTTCGAGGCGCCTGCATTTCGGGGATACACAAGGCAGATATTCAACTCAAAGGATCTTATCATTGTTCTACGGCATATCTCAAACGCCAGCCAGCCAGTACGTGCAGCGAATATTCTACTTCGCTTCGAACACCCACGGGTATAGTCGGAGTTTGTTTATAATTCTTGAAGCATACAAACAATCAGGTCAAAAGCGAGTAACTTTTAAAGGCGCCAAACTCCAGTTATTTGTTGAATACTAGATTCACAACAAACCACTGGAGTAAAGAAACTGGGGTAGGGAAACTGCGGAAAAAACTACTTCGGGAATTGTCGTTCCGATTCGCGCTGTCCAATTATCGATTGCCCTTTTCTTTGATTCAGTCTTTACTTCATATATAATAACCGTCGTTAATTGATTTCGTTAACTATGGACATTTCTACAACCTGTGGAGATAATGTTTTGCCACAAATTACTGCCTTTTTACTCTAATCGCCTCTAATGTATGGTTTACACGCTGAAATCCGCCTCAAAGCGTCTGTTTCTTTTCATTTCTTATCAAAAGCAAAATGTGCCCTGAGAAAAAGATAAGTCTAGTATCCTTCCTTCCTGATTTTACGCCAAATATGCTTTAGGAATGTGATAGGTCGCAACGAACACCTTGTTAAAGCTTACAGTGGCGGGTTTTTTTTTAGGAAGTTGACAAGAGAATACTAGGTTTGGGGTTAAGGGGAGAGTTGTGTTTAATAATTTAAAGGCCAGAGCGTCAAAGATTATTTTCTTTTATTCTACTCATCATCTTTATTTGTCAGTGTTTATCCTAGTGTCCCTTTGCGGTCATGGCCACTAGCCAACGCCGCACAGTTAGACGAAATCAATCGCAGTTGTTTTCATTTCCGCTCGCAACCACAGAATACCAAATATTCATAATAACTTAATGATTTTTCTACACAACAGTCATACCTTTAGCCTCATAAACTTGTAAACAGCAAACACAGCCGAAACAAGTTTCCGACTGCTATTAATCAGCCGGATAATAAAAACTGAAGATTAGATTTCACTGTATTGCCTTTCTTGCTTCTCAATCGAGCACATGCACTGCTATAATTATAGATATTTTAAATCCGACCCTTAAATCTTTTCGCGCCGAATATCCCAGGGCAAAGCCGATATACAGCATTGCTTGCACGATAAAACAGAGAACCTATATAATTATTTCAAATTAGAATTCATGATTGTTATTTATCATATTAATAGATCTTTAACGCAACTTTCCCGAAGCTTTTCTTTGTGTTTTCGACAAAAGCAACATTGCTGAACGAACACACTGATAGAAGAGAACCTTGTTAGTTTGGAAGGCTATATTTATAGTGATACCAGCCAGGGAATTACACAAAGAAAAAAAAATATAGGAAAAATAAACTTGACCGACCTTTGCCAGATGTCATTTGTGTGAGTTGAGATGAGTTTGAAACTCTGTCTTTCTTCTAATAACAAAGAAATGGGTTGGACTTATATGTCTTATCACTAATGTTGGTCTCACTTCATTCTCCTGTCCAATCAAGCAGCGGACGGCTACTTTTATAAATTCAATTGACTTGGTATTAACTCCGATACTTTATACAATCGTACGTGCGACACGCACGCCTAAAGGCATTTAGTTAAACGCTTTTACATAGATACATCTTATGTTAAAAAGACGGCTAAAGAATGAAATCTTACTCAGAAGTGGTTAATTAAACGAAACAGTTCAGCTCATGCACGCTGAGATATAAAAAACCACTCCCTTCGCGACGATTGAAAAAAAGGCGCATGCACAATAGTTTATTGCACTTTCATAAAATACACTTCATAGTTCGCTTTGATATACACACGTGTCAATGATGTTACAACGGATATATGTATCCTTCTTCAGAATGACCGAGATTTTTTGTGCAGTAATAATGGGATAGGAACTCTCTCCGGCTAACTTCAAAGAGAACAGGTCACTGCATGTTAAATATAGTTAACACATTTGTTATACACAGTGTCAAACTAAGGTTATATATTTCAGTCATATTATGCAACCATTGTACAAATCCTAGCTATATATAGGTACACTTAGGGTAGTAACGCGTGATATGAATATATATAAACAATCTTAACACCGCTGCTATTGTGTAGCAGAAGGGTGCCTTCTGGCTAAATTTGGCAGTGATGTGAAACGGGGTCAACAAGAAAAAATAGGAAGGAAAATGAAGCTATGTTAGTGTGGGCGAATTCTGTCGCCATGTAATACAATCCATCCAAAATTCTTAATGTGGGTAAAACGCGACTTGTCATGGTGAGTCAAGGAACAACAACAAGCTTAATTAGAAATGCACTATCATTATTTCAGATCCCCTACTGGTTTTAATGACTCTTTGATTCGATTCCTATATAATGACTTGTACTAACCACCTAACGTACTTGGACAGCGCTACGCGAAACCCGAGAAACCAAAGCTCCCCCATTTTTGTCGCTTTTGCTGCGAGTAGTAACACAATGGTTGCATGATAAAACTATGCAAATAGATCGCATGACAAGTTTCAAGATCTTACAAGATAATGATATTGAGATTCGAACCCGCGACCTTCGGTTTACTAGTCCGATGCTCTAGCAACTGAGCTACATGTCAAGTTGTACCAAAATTATGGCATAAAGCCGGTTTTCCACTAGGCGATTTTTTTTCGCGCGAAGCGACTTTCTTTTGTTCGAATTCAATAGATTTCTGATTAGTTCCAGCTCAAAGCTCGTGAGACAAAAGAAAAAGTCGCTTCGCGCGAAAAAAGCCGTCGCCCAGTGGAAAACCGGTTTAAGGCGGATAGCTAATCTTGGCCGCTCATACATTATTTACTATAATAAAACTCCAAAGGCCTGGCCAAACGCTTTCAACATTTCATTCAACATCGTTCAACATTGTTGAATTCAACCGTGATTCAATATATATGTTGAGAGCGTTTGGCCACCCTGTTGAATGATGTTGAACGATGTTGAACGTTGTTGAATGGTGTTGAATGATGTTGAACGAAATTTGAACATGTTCAAATTTTCGTTCAACATTAATGTTGAACGATGTTGCATGAAATGTTGAAAGCGTTTGGCCAGGCCTTTATAAGGCGGACACCTCTCTAATAAGGGGGACACCAAATTTGGTCCCGAGAGTGTCCGCCTTGGAAAGAGTTCACTGAAATCTAGTTATCGGAGTAGCACCTAGGCTAATATAATTATTCTCCTGCACCTGAGTTCATGGTCCCTTATTCAAAAAAACATGTTACAAGATATCAGGTGACATTAGGAATTCTCGAGTATTTTATTTTTTGAGTTTATTCGGATAAAAATAATCATCAGTGCCGTGTACATAAAGCTTATAAACCATATAAGCGCCCTGTTATAAATTAATAAATGCGTCTATCAAAGACGTGACCAGCAGATTGTATTCATAAGATACATTTCAAAGTCAATCAAATGTTAGATCTAGAGCCTTCGAGTCGCCTAAACGGTGCAGTTAAAAATAAGTTAATTGTATTTAATCCCCCGAGAATATTTTACGGCAGATACAACGCCAATTAATTTCTGATATTATGATATAGCATGCAAATCCAACGCCTTGTAGTTAATCCTTGTTAATAAACTACGCGGAAAGACCGACATTGCGGCATCAAACTACTAAGGCAAAAATTGAAGAAAATACAGTGCAAAATAGAATTCAAAAATAAACATCTTCAAAACCCCAAGATATGTCATATATATGACTTAAACTAAACAGATACGAAAATACGGCATACTGTTCCATGGTTAACTTAATAACTAGCCCAATTCGTAGAGCAGAAATAACCGAATTAGATATGATTCAAATCTAAAGCCAGTTGACAGTTTAAAGAAACATAGAACAAAGCGAAATCCAAAAATAAACATTTTTAATAACTCAAGTCTTAAGATAAATCAAAACAGAACACAATGATAAAATGGCAATGTTTCATTTCATGTTTGTGTGATAACTTTGAAATAAAGTTGAAATATCATCAGTTTCATCTTTGATTTTGTAACATTGGATGACTCTGATTAAAAATCGAAATATTGTAGTATATATTTTCAGTATATTTCAATTATTTAATGAAGGGCTTTTGTCTCTCTTTTCATTATTATATTTAGTTTTTTGAGACTGAATTTATAGCTCTCTTGTTTATTGTCAATAGTGAATATTTTATAACAATAGAAAAAAGATAGGTTGTTGTAAACAATCATTTCAAGCAGGTCAAATGCGATCATTTCTATATGGTCTGTTGTGTTTTTCGTTGAAAGATGATTTCAAGCGAAGCTAATAGCTTTTTGTACATTTGTTTACGTCTATATAACGCGCACGAAGGCGCTACATGGGGTTGAACTACAACTATTATATTCAAATCATTAAAATATTGGTACGTCGTCATAAAAGAACTTAGCAAGCAAAGACATATTCTACTCTGATGAAGAGCTCTGCTTGAAACGTCAGTATTTCGTTTGAAAAGCATTCTCAGCAGTTTACCATCTTTTCACTTTGCTCTATCTAAAACGGTACTGCCTACACATCACTCTACGTCAGTATATTTCGTTATCAAAACTATTCTCAGCAGTTTACTGAAACACTGCCTACACAACACTCTACTTTTCACAATCAAAGACACATTGAGCTCTTTAAGGACATTTACGTATGAAAAAGCCTCACAAGTTCTTATAATAGTTGTTCGTAAATGACGCGATCTGTAACAAACTGAATCGAATATGGATCATGACCATGCAGTGTTGCCATTTGGAAAATTATTCACTCCACCTCCTCGAAATTCTACCCTGCGAGCAGAGCCTTCTTTTCCTTATTTCTTCGCTGAGAGAGAGGAAGAAAAGTAGGCTCTGCAGTCTGCTGTATTCGTGACTGGTTTCCATTGCGCATGCATGTCATGCAGTTGCTTGGTTACAATCTCGAAGAAATAACGAAAAGAAGGCTCTGCTCGCAGGGTATGAAATTCGGACAGTAAAGAAAAGTTTAGAAAATTATGTCCACTAAATTGTATGTTGCATATCAGGATACACCATCAAAAGAAAACGAGTCGATTAAAGCGCATAGTTTTGGCGCAAGCTCAGTTTGGCCCACACAAACGAGTTTTATACAGGCTCTACCCCCAATAAAATAATACAAATCACAAACCCTAAGCATAAAACCTTCTTCTGGTGTTCAACGAGAGAGTTGATTGGCTACACGGCAATCTTGAACAAGTTGTGAATTGTTATACTGTAGTTCTTTTTATGCTTTACGCTTACTCGACTCTTTACCTACCGTACTGATCATTCGTTTTCAAAACAAGCCTACTTTAGTATTTTATTCTTTCTAACGCCAGGCAGACGATTTTACTACAGCCCTCGGTAGTGAAGAAGTTAAACGTTGATAGAATTAATGCTGGAAAAACTAAAAGGCATCCATGTTTGAAGCATATTTAGTTACTCTATATAGATACACACCTTTCCGGGGGCTGTCAGGAGTTTCCGGCCATTATGAGCTCGTCATTTTTTGCATAGTAACGCTTCATAGTATGTTGATCAAATATTTACTTCTATGAGCTAAAACGACAAGAAAGAAACACGTCATTAGCAACTATTGATTAGCTTGTGTCACAGCCCTACCTTGGTAAGGTCTGAGTGTGAATACTCGAGCAATTGCTTGTTCTTGCATAAATTAAATCCCAAGTTTTGGGGGAAATAATTTATGTCACCTTAAAAAATAATGATGTAGTTTTGTGGTCACTATACCCACTTTTACATGTTTAAGGTAAACCGAAAGACAGAGTCAGTAGTTGGTTTGTAATATATTTGTTCACCTATGTTATTTTATTTTGACGGATTTGATCGCGTTGCATGATAATAATTAACATATTTAGCTCTAAGGCTACGTCCACACGTATACGTTTTCGTAGCGTTTTCATATTGTTTCAGGTAAGTAGACCATTGTTTTCTATTCCGGGCTTGAGGACGGAGAACAATATGAAAACGCTAAGAAAACGTATACGTGTGGACGTAGCCTAATATTGGTCCTAGTCTTCTCATGGCTGGGCTGAAGTAATCGCTCGAGTGTTCACAGACCTTACTCTTCAAGCTAATTATCAGGAAGCTCTTCTCGATATAATTTTCAAAGCTGATCAACATTCTTTCCTTTCCTGGTAGCTCACTTATTTTAGAAGATGCTTAATTCGAGTCGAGTGTTTATCAGCTTACTCATCTTCTCTGCTAACGACTATAACTGGTATATTATATCTATAAAACTTCATAACAACCCTACACGCGGCTACGGGCTGGGCTATATGACCTATACAACCTCAGACAAATAATAGTTTGGACACTTGAATCTAGTGGTGTGCGTTGGATCGGATTGACACCTTATAATCCGAGGGTTTGCCAAAACTGTCAATCCGAATCCGATCCGATCCGAAGCCAAAAAATCGTAGTCCGATCCGATCCGAAAACAGCTGCTCAAATCCGATCCGATCCGAAAAAATTAAAACACCGGATATATGTTGCAATAGTTGCGCAAACTTTCCGAAAAGAAAACCAATGAACAAATAAATTTAAGAAAACTATAATAATCTTATGCAATAGTAACGTTCATATGTTGTGCAATATGCATACAACTGGTGAATTTGTTAATTTTGTGACAAAAACAATGGCAAACGTGAATCTGATGCGGGTAAAAAGTGCAAAATCCGATTCGATCTCAGAAAAGAAGAACAAAATCCGATCCGATCCGAGAAAAAAAGAACAAAATCCGATCCCATCCGAACGATAAAAGTTTAGTCCGAATCTGATCGGATCGGATTCGCACACCTCTACTTGAATCTATGTTATCCTCAACACCCTCCCCTGTATTCAATCAATGTAGTTGAAAAGTGTCAATGCGGTTAAATTAACCTTTTGTGCAGCTGATGAAAAGTTAAAAATCAGTAGTGAAAACGCTGATGAGGGGGAGAAGGGGATAACGCCAAGTGCCTCAACATTGTTGTCTGAAATTGTAAGATAAGTGAAGAATGTGCGAAGGAGGATGATGTTGATAAACATTACAAAGAGATCACGGGTGTGAAGAATGCATGCATGCCTTGCCGGCGTCTGTGTGATGCATTGAGCAGGAAGCGAACCCAGGTCACAGCGGTGAAAGGCACCAGCGCTTAAGCCCCGCACAGACGACCAAGTTTTCCTTGACAAGTTTTTCCTTGACAAGTTTTATTTGTTCGTGTGCACGACACAAATTGACAAGTTTTTCCTTGACAAGGAGCCTTGTTCAAAGGCTGGTCATGCCAGCTTTTGAACAAGGAAATTTGTTCGTGTGTATAGTCGTCAAGGAAAACTTGACAAGATCATCTCCGAAGCTTATTACGCGATCATTACTGTCGAGGAAAACTTGTCCAACCGTACACACGAGCAATTATAACTTGTCAAGGAAAATTGTTTGAAAAAAACGTGTTCATCGTACACACGAGCAAGGAAAGTTACCAAGGAACTTGTCAAGAGAAACTTGGTCGTCTGTGCGGGGCTTTAACCATTGTGGCCACCAACACCATCGACACAAAAACAGTTTTGTTGCTGGCGTATATAATAATAGTATATAATAATACTATTTTAGACTGCATACATCCACTAAAGCCCCGCACAGACGACCAGCTTTTCCTTGATAAGTTTCTCCTTAACAGGTTTTATTTGTTCGTGTGTTACAACACAAATTGACAAGTTTTTCCTCGACAAGGAGCCTTCAAAAGCTGGTCATGCCAGCTTTTGAAAATGGAAAATTATTCGTATGTATAGTCGACAAGGAAAACTTGACAAGATCATCTCCGAAGCTTATATTACGCGATCATTGCCATCAAGGAAAACTAGTCCAACCGTACACACGAGCAATTATAACTTGGCAAAGACTAAAATTGTTGGAAAAAAACGTGTTCATCGTACACACGAGCAAGGAAAGTTACCAAGGAACTTGTCAAGAAAAACTTGGTCGTCTGTGCGGGGCTTTAACCATTTGTTTATCGTATATACACACTAACAATGAAAGCTACCAGGGAACTTGAGGGAAAATTTAGTCATCTGTGCGGGGCAACCTACAGTATCTCGACTTAAATTTAGACAAAACAAAATGTAAGCTTCTGTCTGCAAAAGTCAAACTTGATCGAAATGTTGCGACGATTCATGCATCGTTTTTGAAGGTCTGTGAACACTCGAGCGATTGCTTATTCCTGCCGGGAGAAGACTAGGGACGATATTAGAGCTAAATATGTTAATTATTATCATGCAACGCCATCAAATCCGTCAAAATAACATAGGTGAACAAATATATTACAAACCAACTACTGACTCTGTCTTTCGATTTACCTTAAACATGTAAAAGTGGGTATATAGTGACCACAAAACTACGTCATTATTTTTTAAGGTGACATAAATTATTTCCCCCAAAACTTTGGATTTAATTTATGCAAGAACAAGCAATCGCTCGAGTGTTCACACTCGGACCTTACTCTTACCGAGTTAGGCCTGTGCCACAGACTACGTTTTTGTAGCTTATATTATTATCGGAACGTCGCAATAATCGATTCTAGACAGCACCAAATTAGTACAGGTACTTCCAACAGCGAAGCACCGCATCACTGCTTCGCTGCAGTAGTCAATACAGAATCACCGTGCAATACAAAAACAATTTCTATTTGAAATACTTTCGGAGACGGTAACTTATTTCATACAATGTATAAACACCGCTTGATACTAACCGTTGAAATGTCTAACCATTCCAATGCCTATAATGAACGATTGGCAAGGCGAGAGTTTTTTAATTAAATTGCCTATTGTATGCAAAACGCCAATCTTGGAACCAAAATAGATCATGTCCACCCCAGGGTTAAAGCTAATTATTTGTTCCAAATAATGAACAGAATGCGTTTGATGTTCAGGCTGGTTTCCACTCAGGAAATATTTTTCTTAGGACATAAATAGGGCACGAGACTGCATTGCATGGTCTTGTAAACTCAGAGACGGAACTGATGAAAACGTCTGGAATCAGGTCTTTAAAATTTAAATGAACCATGTCACCCTATTGTTAGCGATTTTTACAGAAACAAAATTATCCTAAAATTGCACGAAATCTCATAACGATATTATATAAAAACATAAAAGAGATACTAGAAACTGAACATGCACAGAAGTACGGATGGTCAAAATTAAAGCGAGATTGAAAGGGATTGCATATCAGTGACATCTCGATTTCTGTTGACCAGGCGGCAATCAACGTTAGGCCAATTTGTGTAAACACTTGCATGGTCATAAAGCCAAAGGTTTAGAAATTCTCCATATTTGTTAGGTTTACTTGTGTTTATTTCACAACGGAATAAAAGTACAGTTTTAATTTTGAAGTTTGCTGTTCAGAATATAAGACAATCGAAGTTAAAAATAGCGCAACATAGCGCCTTTAGAGAGATAGTTTATAACTCCTGTCGACAGGAGTGTCGGACATGTCCGAGGGCTTCCCCAGAGGTGAATAAAATTGTCTGAGTGGCGTTAGCCAGAATAAAATACTAAAGACCAATTCGGACAGGAAAGAGTTAGAGAAATAGTTTATAATGAGATAGTTAGTTTATAATGAGATTAATTATAACTCATTCCTGTCCGAGGGCTTCCCCAGAGGTGAATAAAATCGTCTGGCGTTAGCCAGAATAAGATTCGGACATGAAAGAGTTAATCAATAACTGACAAGTTATCCTTCTTTTTGTAGAAAGTGAGCCTCCAAAATTTACGAAGACCATAGCAAATTTTACAGCAGCTGCTGGTGACGCAGAAGTTAAGTTGACTTGCCAAGTGCGTGCTTCCAAGAAAACGCAGTATTGGTGGACAAAAGATGGACAAAATATCGATACCACTACGAGGAGATTGAGATACAAACATTTTCGGTATTTGAAAATAAAGAAAGTGAAGTTTTCCGATGCTGGCGAATACACTTGCATGGCAAAGAACGAGGCAGGACAAATTCAACATAAGATGCGTTTGTACGTCACAGGTAGGAATCAAGATTTGTTGTGTTGTGTTGTGTTGTGTTGTGTTGCGTTGTGTTGTGTTGTGTTGTGTTGTGTTGTGTTGTGTTGTGGTGTGGTGTGGTGTGGTGTGGTGGTGTGGTGGTGTGTGTTGTGATGTGTGTTGTGTTGTGTTGTGATGTGTGTTGTGTTGTGATGTGTTGTGGTGTGGTGTGTGTTGTGATGTGTGTTGTTGTGTTGTGATGTGTTGTGGTGTGGTGTGTGTTGTGATGTGTGTTGTTGTGTTGTGTTGTGTTGTGGTGTGGTGTGTGTTGTGATGTGTGTTGTTGTGTTGTGTTGTGTTGTGTTGTGGTGTGTGTTGTGGTGTGTGTTGTGGTGTGTGTTGTGTTGTGTTGTGGTGTGGTGTGTGTTGTGGTGTGTGTTGTGGTGTGTGTTGTGGTGTGTGTTGTGGTGTGTGTTGTGTTGTAGTGTGTTGTGTTGTGTTGTGTTGTGTTGTGTTGTATTGTGTTGTGTTGTGTTGTGTTGTGTTGTGTTGTGTTGTGTTGTAGTGTGTTGTGTTGTGTTGTGTTGTGTTGTGTTGTGTTGTGTTGTGTTGTGTTGTGTTGTGTTGTGTTGTGTTGTATTGTGTTGTGTTGTGTTGTGTTGTGCTGTATATTTAGTTTTATTTAGTATTGTTACAATGCTATAGTAGTACAAGTATCGAAGCTTGGCAATGCAGATTGTATAGCTCAATGGTTGGGGGCGTCTAAAAGAAACATTTTCAGAGTATTCGAGCTTGATGAATGTCTACCAAATGTCTGTTAGATGTGATTCGGTCAGCAATTTTGTGCTGCTTCATGCGAACAGGATTTTGACAATAAACTTGTTCTTACAGCATATTGTTCGTCTAGTAACTGCTACAACAACTTGTTAACTATGCTAATCAAACATGTTTACAACAGTAAATACAATAGTAAACATCTTAGGTGTTCCAACAAACATAAACAACTATTGTCCATACGGAATAAATCAATTAATGTATAATATTTTGTTTTAATTTTTCTCACTGTAGCACCAAAGCCTACCAGCCCTCTACCAGGTAAAACATCTCCTAATTATACGCATGGTAATAATTTTCTTGGTATGAGTCATCCCAGTTATATCAACCAAAATCACTTGAAAGTACTCTTGTATATGCGTGTCTGCCACAACACCAAACATAGTTAAGCGTTCAAGCATTGATTACGATAACCAGTGTTTAAACGGGTTTTAAAATACCTAGGTAAGCTGCGAAAATGCTGACTATATTAATCGACAATTAACTATATTGCCTTTGGTTTTGTAATGTTGTGGTCGACGACAGTTAAATCCTAGCCGGTTATATCTTGTTTAGTAGCTATTCACTGTCTAATCCTTAATGTGCCTATGAAACGAAAATTAAGTTTGTCTTATTTGAAAGAATACTTAAAATCATAGAGTAACATCTTTTGCAGTTTTTCGTTTCCTTGCTTCGTTCTTGAGATATTTCAATTTGTTTGATATGCAAATTAAACATTTTGATGTCACACGTGCATAATGAGTTATCGGAGAAGGTTAGATATCTTTGCTATTATCAAACCAAATTAATTCGAAGGAAGCATGCATGTGGATGTGTTTCGCCCACAACACTAAACATGTAGATTTTCAAGTGATTATATTTGATACTAGCAAAGATATAACTTTTTTCGATAACTCATTATGCACGTGTGACGTTAAAATGTTTAATTTGCATACCAAACAAATTGAAATATCTCAAGAACGAAGCAAGGAAACGAAAAAGTGCAAAATATGTTACTTGGTCATTTTAAGTGTTCTTTCAAATAAGACGAACTTAATTTTCGTTTCATGGGCACTTCTAACACAGTCTAACTAAATCAGTGTTTCTCCAATTGGCCGGCCCACAATGTTTCAAGCGATTTCGTTCAATAATTGCAAAGATATATAATCTTTTTTCAATAAACCATTATGTATGTGTAATAAGAAATGCCAGACTAAATAGCTGGCATTGTAGCCGTCCCTGTGTAGCCGATATATATAGGAGAGACCATACTACCGTCTAACTGTGTAATTCATGTGTGTTTCTAGAGGGAAAGCCTTTCTTTACTCGGCCACACAAGATGGACAAGGAAGTATTGGTTTTCCCGGCAGCAAACTCCGTGAATATGGTTTGTGATGCCAATGGAAATCCCAATCCAACTGTCACGTGGTACAAAGATGGGAAAATATTCACGAAGAGAAAAGACGAGACATATCCCATTACACCTCACACGTTTACATTATCTATAAAATCAGCCATTCCCGCTGATAGTGGTATATACAAATGCAACGTGTCGAACAAATATGGGTATATCAACAAAACGTACAAACTTGAAGTGCAAGGTAGCTAAGACGATAGCACTGCTAATATTATAACCTCTGCGAAGGAGTTATGTTTTCACCACTATTACTATTACCATGATCATTAGCATTGCCGCCATCATCATTGTCATCATTATCATCATCATCATCATCATCATCATCATCACCACCATCATAACCATAATTATCATCATCATCAATATCATCATCATCATCATCATTATCATCATCATCATCATCATCATTATCATCATCATCACCACCATCATAACCATAATTATCATCATCATCATTATCATCATCATCATCATCATATTATCATCATCATTATCACCACTATCACCATAATCATCGTTATCACCATAACCATTACCACCATCATCATCACCATCATCATCACCATTACCATCATCATCACCATCATAACTACCATTACCATCATAACCACCACCATCATCATAACCACCATCATTATAACCAATACCATATAGTCACCATCACCATTACCACCATCACCAAATCATCATCGCAACCATCATCATCATCACCAAACAAGAACTTAGGACTTAGTTTAAACGTAATTGTTCACTAGATTGTTCACTACACGCGTAAAAATCTCGCAAGTTGTTACAGCATTGTTGCCTGAACTGATGCTGTAAAAACTTGTTGACATATGTGAACAACATTGATAAATGAACAACATTGTTCATCATTGTTTCAACAAGTTGTTACAGCTTGATGAAACAACAACCGTTGTTCACGCATGTTGTAACAACCGAAGAACGTGTTGATACATCAACCATGTTCACCATTGTTGTAACATTGTTGTTCATCGTTGTTATTTCGTCATGCTGTTACGACATGTTGTATCATGTGCGAACAACGTTGTTGGCTATAAAAATGTGCTGTTGGAACAACTTGTTCATGACTGTTGATTTATCCGTGAACAAGTTGTTCGAACCATAAGTGAACAACTTGTTGACCACTTGTTCACGGCGAGCAGCACAACATTGTTCATGCCTGTTGACAACCGTGAACAAGTTGTGCGTTTTTACGCGTGTATACGGTAAATATTTTGCACCACTACCATGCATTGACTGTATTTCATTTTATTTAGAGTCGTATGTTTCAATCCCCGTCATGGAAAAGATTAACAATGTTACGGCATATGTTGGAGATAATGTGACAGTTCTGTGTAAGGCAGTTAGTGATGGCGTACCACATTTCCAATTACTAGTATACAACAAAGTGACCAAAAACCTGACAGTGCTTAAACCAAAATTGCAAAATGAGGGATATCTACTTCCTTCCGAAGAAAAACGCCATGGCGTCAGACTGTTTTTCCCAAACGTATCACTTGAAGACAAAAAAGAATACACTTGCATGGCGGGAAATTACTTGGGACATGATTATAAGTCTTTTTATATAAATGTTCTAGAGAAAAGACCGATGACTACAGGTATGTTGTAATGCACTAATACTGGATATATGTATATCAAATATAGTTTAACACTACTCTGACTTAAGAAATTCAATCACTAAACCCAATCCTGCCTGAGCTGGCCAAAAAAGACCTCTTCATTGTTTCACTCTGTCTAACGCCAGACGATTTTACTCGTCAAAGAGAGAACCCTCATAGGCAGCAATGGGTTAACAAATGATTAAAGCCGACTAAAACGGTACCATTATTGTTTTACTCTGTCTAACACCAGACAATCTTACTCGTCAAAGCGAGGACCCTCAGATATCCTTGTTATATAATGAGTTAACCGCTGTTTTTACTGATATATTCAATAGAAAGCCCTGTAATTCACGGAGGATCTGGAGAACAAGTAACAGACGGCAATAAAACGAAGAAGCTTATTATACTCATCGTTATTGCTGTTAGTATCGTCTTTTTTGGTTCAATACTGGCTTTTTATTTCATTTGCGTACGAGGTCAACGTAAGCGAAAGGCAGATGGTCGAAACCAGCCAGAAACCGCGCCGTTCCCGCCATGGCGTGTCAGAGAATTCACCCACTCAACGTCGTCGTCAATTTCTAATTGCTCAACAAACCCTCTATTGGGTGAGCGACACATGAATTTCCGCTATAAAAGACAAAATTCAAATTTATCCCAGGTAAATGATATGACAGATGTCAATCGCTTTCCGTTACGTTGCTATTGTGATGTGATGTGATATAGTGTGGTGTAGTGTGATGCGGTGTAGTGTGATGCGATGCAGTGGGGTGTAGTGTGATGCGGTGTAGTGTGATGCGATGCAGTGGGGTGTGATGTAATGTAATGTGATGCAATGCAATGCAATGCAATGCAATGTAATGTAATGTAATATAATGCAATGCAATGTAATGTAGAATATTATGTAATGTAATGTAATGTAAGGTGCGGTGAGGTGATGTGGTGTAATGTAATGTAATGTCGTGTGAGGTGATGTGATTGACGCAATGCAATGCAATGTAATGTAGTATGATGTGAGGCGATGGCAATGCAATGCTATGCAACGCAACGCAATGTAATGCAATGTAATGCAATGCAATGCAATGTAATGCAATGTAATGTAATGTAACAGTGACGATAGTAACATATGTTTTTTCTTCAGGTCAGTGAAATGGTTTTGCCGTGCGATGAAGAATGGGAAATTGCTCGAGAAAGTATCATTCTTCTCGAAGTCGTCGGAGAAGGAGCATTCGGAAAAGTCTTGAAAGCTGATGCATTTAACGTCAACAAACTAAAGACAACCAAGTCTATAGTTGCTGTGAAAACTCTTAAAGGTTGGTGTGTATACTCCATGAAGAATACCACTACCACCAGTGCATGCCAACACTACAACCACTGAGACAAGTCTGTCACCCAACACTACCACCACTACTGCCACTAGTACTGCTATCACTGTCACCACTACCACCACCACTACCAATACTGCCTCCACCACTACTACCACTACTGCCACTACCAACACTGCCACTAGTACTGCTATCACTGTCACCACTACCACCACCACTACCAACATTGCCACCACCACTACTACCACTACTGCCACTACCACCAATGCCATCACTTCCACCACTACCACTACCATCACTACCACCACTGCCACTACTACCACCACTGTCATCACTGTCACCACTACCACTACTACCACTACAACCACCACTGCCAGTACCACCACCACTACCAATACGACCACTACTACCACTACCACCCCACCATCACTACTACCACCACTGGCAGTCTGCCATCACTGTCACCACTACCACCACTACTACCACCACTGCCAGTACCACTACCAATACCACCACTACAGCCACTACCACCACCAACACTAATGCCACTACTACCACTACTACTACTACCACTACCACTACTACCACACCCCACCACTACTACCACCACCACCATCCCTACTTCTACAATACTTGCTATCACTACTGGAGTTACTTGCTACATCCAAAGCCGCTCCACTGCGGTTCCTCTTACTCCCTATTGTTGTCATAAGTCTCACATTTATGGCTTAATTTCTTTCTTGTTAACAGACGATGCAACCGAAGTTGAACTGTCAGATCTCGTATCAGAAATGGAAGTAATGAAAACTATTGGTCGGCATAAGAATATTATCAACCTTATAGGATGTTGCACGCAAAATGGTAAATAGAACTGTTCCCTTCCCCTCAGCACCTTCTATTATCTTATTTTAAGTATTTATGTGATTACAGTCAGTGGGACATTTCGGGAATTAAAAGGTTCGTTAAGGGTCTTGAAGGGTGAAATTTATTTATATGCACCACTATAGGCAGGCTTGGTATTGTGCTATTTTGCCATAGCACAATGGGGAGCCATTGTTCTACAATACTCAGCCATTGTTCTACAATACTCAGTCATTGTTATACAATACTCAGCCATTGTTCTACAATACTCAGCCATTGTTCTACAATACTCAGCCATTGTTCTACAATACTCAGCCATTGTTCTACAATACTCAGTCATTGTTCTACAATAATCAGCCATTGTTCTACAATACTCAGCCATTGTTCTACAATACTCAGTCATTGTTCTACAATACTCAGCCATTGTTCTACAATACTCAGTCATTGTTATACAATACTCAGCCATTGTTCTACTATACTCAGCCATTGTTCTACAATACTCAGCCATTGTTCTACAATACTCAGCCATTGTTCTACAATACTCAGCCATTGTTCTACAATACTCAGCCATTGTTCTACAATACTCAGCCATTGTTCTACAATACTCAGCCATTGTTCTACAATACTCAGCCATTGTTCTACAATACTCAGCCATTGTTGTACAATACTCAGCCATTGTTCTACAATACTCAGTCATTGTTCTACAATACTCAGCCATTGTTCTACAATACTCAGTCATTGTTCTACAATATTCAGCCATTGTTCTACAATACTCAGCCATTGTTCTACAATAATCAGCCATTGTTCTACAATACTCAGCCATTGTTCTACAATACTCAGCCATTGTTCTACAATACTCAGCCATTGTTCTATGGGGAAATGGCACAATGGCCTGCGTAGCTGACGGTATTAGGGAGTTCGGGTTAATACCGCCAGCTACGCAGGCTAGTGCAAGCGTGTCTATAGGAGCTGGGATTAAAGCGGAAATGGGGAAAACTTTGACAAGAAGTGAGACTGAGATTTTTGATATGTTTTAAGTGGGAGAGGGTTTTCTTAAAATGCTTTGTGTCTTGTCAGGGCCATTGCTTGTCGTTGTCGAGTACGCACCTCACGGCAGTTTACGAGACTATCTTCGGGACCGACGACCAAACCGACAAGGCACGACCCCACCTGTGATGGAGGGAGAAGAAATATTGACGATGAGGGATTTCATATCATTTAGCTATCAGATAGCGCGAGGAATGGAGTATCTGTCTTCTCGAAAGGTAAGGGAAGCGAAAAACAGACAAACAAACCAGTACACCAACAAATGGACGGACGGACGGACAGACAGACAGACAAACAGACGAACGAACAAACAAACAAACAAACAAACAAACAAACAAACAAACAAACAAACAAACAAACAAACAGACAGACAGACAGACAGACAGACAGACAGACAGACAAACGGACGGACTAACGGACGGACGGACGGACGGACGGACGGACGGACGGACGGACGGACGGACGGACGGACGGACAGACAGACAGACAGACAGACAGACAGACAGACAGACAGACAGACAGGCAGACAGACAGACAAATGGCCTTAATCTGAAATTTGTTTCTTTCTAATAAGTGCATTCATCGTGACCTGGCTGCAAGAAATGTCCTGGTTGGCGAAGAGAAAGTCATGAAAATTGCCGACTTTGGTTTAGCGAGAGATGTTCATAAAATTGACTATTACAGAAAAACCACAGACGTATGTTAAATATCAATTTATTGCATAACTCTAGCATTAGCACAATTTAGTTTATTTAGAATATGCAGCTTATTTCGTTTGTTCTCGGTAGGGTCGGCTACCTGTTAAATGGATGGCTTTGGAGGCGTTATTTGATCGTGTTTATACTTCACAGAGTGACGTGTAAGTTCCCTTTTGTAGAGAAGAGACCTACGACGACTGGTATCATATCATATCTTATCAATCCATACCATACCATATCATACCATACCATATCATACCATATCATACCATACCATACACCATACCATACCATACCATACCATACCATACTATACTATACCATACCATACCATACACCATACCATACCATCATACCATACTATACTATACCATACTATACCATACCATACACCATACTATACCATATCATATCATACCATACCATACCATACCATACACCATACCATACAATACCAATACCATACTATGCCATACCAATACCACACCATACCAATACCATATCATACCATACGACACCATACCATACTATGCCATACCAATACCACACCATACCATATCATACCATATCACACCATACCATGCCATACCAATACCATATCATACCATACGACACCATACCATACTATGCCATACCAATACCATACCGTACCAATATCATATATCATATCGTATCGTATCATATATCATATCATATTATATCATATCATACCATATCATATCATACCATATCATCTCAAACTCATTAATAATTCATGAAGAAAACACAAAGGAAATCAGTACCGTGTCGGTGGTTTGGATATCGGAGGAAGAAATTACATAAATTAAGCAAACTTTCATCTTGATTTTCTCTTAAAATACTGATTTGTTAAAATACTGATTTTAAACAAACGTCTCGGTGTTTGGATATCCTGATGAAACACTCCTCCTCGTGTATGATATATTACATATCATATTATATCATATCATACCATACCATACCATACCACATTATACCATATCATATCATACCATATCATATCATACCACATCATACCATATCCATTGCACCATTGCATTGCACAGCTAGTATCATAGTTTTCAATCCTAATATCAACTTCAAATCTTTAGATGGGCATTTGGTATTATTGTCTGGGAAATAGTTACTTTTGGTGAGTAGTATTTTGTAAATATTTAAGATCATGTTCACCAGTGTTACCAAAAATTATAGATCTAGTCCTAGTTAATATCTAATCATTCTAATGGCGATCTTCTGTCTATAGGAGGTACACCATATCCTAGCATCCCGCTGGAAAATCTTTTTGAACTTTTGCAGACGGGCTATCGAATGGAAAGACCAATCAACTGTCCACAAGACATGTACGTAATCTTTACTACAAACTACTTAATAACCGAGAGTGAGGTCTTTACGGTAAAATATTAAACCGAGGTCTTGCTGTATTGACTGAGCGATAGCGAGGTTAATACGTTCAAGACCGAGGTTTGATATTTTACCGTAAAGACCGAACGGTCGAGGTTATTAAGTAGTTTATTATATGGCACTTTTTATTTCAAAATCAATCTTGTATTTCTTGGTCTTCACTTTCTTTAACTTCGTCAAAACACCGGACTAACATTATTTTCTGTTGCTTATTTCTCGTCTGGATACTAAAATTTACTTTTGTGATGTTCATCATCATTTATTTCATTTATTTTCGTCGTTCTGCAGCAATAACTTTCTTATTAGGATTTTTTGTTTGTTTCCAATCGTAGGGCATTAACAATTTTCATAATGCCCGCGGGCATTACCATCAGATCTCGCCACGTCAGCAACCAATCACAGCGCGTGATTTCACCGGAAGTAATTCGTGCCATATAATAATCATTGTTAATCTTTAGTTAGTGGTTATACATGACTAAACTCATTGTGAAGCTGGTGAAATTTCTGGGAGTTTTCTGCAGAGCTCTTACAGTAGTAGTCTATTTCGTTTTTAAGGTATGATTTATTGAAAAGATGTTGGAGAGAGGAACCTGACGCCCGACCAAATTTTACTGACATAGTCAAAGAAGTGGATACAATGTTGTCTAACATGACAAATGAGGTATGAATGAAGGACTGAAGAAACCTTTAGAACGTAGTATGTTACACAAGAATGGCACATAGACAGACAGACAGACGGACGGACGGACAAACAGACAGACAGACAGACAGACAGACAGACAGACAAACAAACAGACAAACAGACAAACAGACAAAGAAACAAAGAAACACAGACAGACAGACAGACAGACAGACAGACAGACAGACAGACAGACAGACAGACAGACAGACAGACAGACAGACAGACAGACAGACAGACAGACAGACAGACAGAAGCAAAGAGTCACCAAAAACGGACAGACAGTGCATCTCAAATTCATTTTTTAGACTTTATACGATAGCAAGTTATAAGTTGTATTTCTTAAATCCATACCATTCATAACATTGAATATGTTACTGTTGTAGGAATACCTCGATCTGGGACCACTTATTTGCCCAATGAAGCCACACGCCGCAGCAAATTTGGAGAATTCTATTCCGTGCGAAAAGATTGGATCAAACGAATCTTTAGGCTCTAGCGTCTTTGAGAGTAACGAACAACAACAACAACAACAACAACAACAACAACAACAACAACAACAACAACAACAACAACAACCAGAGATACGGGCAGAAAATAAGAATGCAAACAAAACAACCGATGTCCTAAGCCAAGTACCCCTTCCTATCATTATGGAAAGTGTACTGAGTTAGCAGTCAATGCGGAATTTTTTGGCCAACATTTGACAAGAGGAAAAAAGACTTTCCTCTATATGTCTTCTTCAACGTGAATTCGCCAGGCAACTTCAGTCAAACAATCATGTACAGAATCCTGTAGTTATATTACTAGTTCTAGTTTTATAGTTCTAGTTCTACTACAAGCTGGACTCTGAAAATACCGCTCGAATTTTGTTCTAATTCTTGCTGAGCCAACGTGGAAGACGCACGCTGAAACAAGACGCTCTCCCAGCTTGTAAAGTTTTACGTGTGTACTACTTACATACAAGACCTGATACTGCAGTTTGATAACCGACAATGTTGCATCGAGAAGAAAGCTTATACGGTGCCAAGATGGAGTATTCAGAAAAAAAATTAAAAAAACCCAGCGAATTTCCAAAAAACAATGGTGCGTAATAAGTGGAACAGTATATCGACGGGCGCAATTCTACGTTCCGACGAATTCCGTTTTCCAACATGTTGAAGTATAATTTGGCCATCTGAGAGTCAAGATTAGTTTTATGAAGAGTCTCTTTTCGACTAATTCAAGATGGCCAAAAAGGGAGAATAAACTTAAGCCAATCCAAAATGAGAAGTGTTCTCTATTGGGTATACTGGCTTTGATCTGGTAGTTCCAGCGTTCAAAATGAACTAACCATACAAGTTTAGATACAGTAGAGTAGAATGCAGATAAAATCTGTCCTGTACATAAGAAACTTCGCGTATTCTTCTACGAAGATAAACCAGTATATGTATTTTATTGGTCCTCGCCTAGTTACAGCCTGCTTCTCACTTGTCGTAAGAATCGGGGATGTTTCGTGTCCCCGATCATCTGGGATTGTTACGACAAGTGTCAACATAGTTGAAGTAACGTCCCAGACAGTCGTCGATCTGATCGGAAGCATCGCAAGAATCGGAATCATTTCTATTTGGAAAATGCATCCCAGATGATCGCCGACGATCGGGGATTCTTACGACTAGTTACGACATGTGTGGACACTAAAGAACACTGGAACCACTCGTCTGGGACGATCGATGACAGGAAAAATCCTCGATTCTTACGACAAGTCACGACAAGTGTGAACGTGGCTGTCGCAAAAATCGCCGACAATCGGGGATAGAACTGTCCCCAATTCTTACGATTCTTACGACAAGTGAAAACTAGGCTTAAGGCAAGGACCGTTCTAAGACATTAAGCCCTTCGTTAACTAAACAAGACCAGTTAAAACCAACCTTGGATAACTTGGCACAAAGGAGACGGTTATCTAAAAAAGGAAAAGCAAAATTGGTCTTTAGTCATGACCGTTATATTTTTTTGTTTATACATTAAGCCAAATGCGAAATTCATATTCGCTGCGCAGGCTGCTTCTCATTTCAATGAAGATATAGGTCAGCTGGAGCAATACGTTCCAGGTTTTGTTTTTTCTTTATTTTATCTGCGAACTCTAGGTTAAAAGCGGTTGGTAAAACATTACATACACAAAGCTTGATAAATATTTTTTCGTACCACACTAATTATTAGACCATAGCAGACAGATGGACGGACAGAAAGACAACGGACGGACGGACAGACAGACAGACAGACAGACAGACAGACAGACAGACAGACAGACAGACAGACAGACAGACAGACAGACAGACAGACAGACAGACAGACAGACAGACAGACAGACAGACAGACAGACAGACAGATAGATAGATTGATTTTTTGTTCTTGCTGTACAAACTGTCTTAGTTGTTTATACTAAGAAAACTCTGAGTCAGAGCAGACAGACAAACAAACAAATAAACAGACAAACAAATAAACAAACAAACAAACAAACAAACTAACTAACAAACTAACAAACAAACAAACAAACAAACAAACAAACAAACAAACAAACAAACAAACAAACAAACAAACAAACAAACAAACAAACAGAAAGGTTCCAGATACTATTCTTTGGACAAAGTCCTTTATTCACAACAACCATTTTATAAACATCGTTAGGAAACAGAGTGCAGTTTATGTTGGCGTTGAGTCTGCAGATCGTTGAGTCTGCAGATTTTTGTAACGCCTGGATGTGTAAGCTAAACTGCACTCATCCCAGACCTTTTAAATGAAAATTAAGCACAAAAGGCTTTCCAACAAAATTTACATATTCTTTATCTGTCTAAAAAATCGCCGTTCATTCTGTTAGAAATTTACCAGCCGCAATCTTGTAAGAATTATAGTTTTGAGAAAAGATTGAGAATTGTAAATATAATGAACATTTTTTAAAGAGATTTATGTATTTTTTTATAGAGAGGATATTTTAGTTAGAAAAACAAATAAAATTTTAAAAACTAACAGTGTATATAATTGTTTTAGTCGGCAATTGCCATAGTCTATTAAAAGATGGTCTGAAGCCTTAGTCAAATCCTGTTTACTACCAGACTATTTTAACCAGACTATTTTACTCTGTCTAACACCAGACTATTTTACTCGTCTAACGCCAGACTATTTTACTCTGTCTAACACCAGACTATTTTACTTTGTCTAACACCAGACTATTTTACTCTGTCTAACACCGGACTATTTTACTCTGTCTAACACCAGACTATTTTACTCTGTCTAACACCAGACTATTTTACTCTGTCTAACACCAGACTATTTTACTCTGTCTAACACCAGACTATTTTACTCTGTCTAACACCAGACTATTTTACTCTGTCTAACACCAGACTATTTTACTCTGTCCAACACCAGACTATTTTACACTGTCTAACACCAGACTATTTTACTCTGTACAACACCAGACTATTTTACTCTGTCTAACACCAGTTGGTCTTTTGCCAGATATTAACTAGTAACTACGCTATTGTCAAGGTATTTTAGTCGCATGCCACAGCAAGTGTTCGCGTCACCCGGAAATGTGTCGGATACCTATCGGCGGTTCAGTAACCGGGCATTTTTGTCAGGTTTAAGCTTGTCGCTTCTAGTGATGATTAAAACGATTGATCGAATGGTTTAAAAATCTTAATTCATTGCCCTTGCCATAGTCAACCATATCTAGTTTTCAAATACGAACCACTTTTGGCGTCGCAGACGCGCATATCCGGCTCTCGTTTTCTCCGGAAATTGATCTCGACGCTCAGCAGGAATTGTGAATGAATTGTGGAATGTCGCGAAAAATTCGAACGCCCACAGAAGGTAAACGAACGTTGACACATTTGCTGAAAGTTTTCAAAATAAGTTTGATAAACTAATGTGACGAAGGAAGGAAGAGAGGAAAAAAGAAAGGAAGAAAGGAAGGAATGGATGGAAGGATGGAAGGAATGGATGGAAGGATGGAAGGAAGGAAGGAAGGAAGGAAGGAAGGAAGGAAGGAAGGAAGGAAGGAAGGAAGGAAGGAAGGAAGGAAGGAAGGAAGGAGGCAGGGAGGGAGGGAGGGAGAGAGGAAGGGAGGGAAGGAAGGAAGGAAGGAAGGAAAGAAGGGAAAAAGGAAGGAAGGAAGGAAGGAGGGAGGGAGGAAGGGAAGGAAGGAAGGAGAGAAGGAAAAAAAGGAAGAAAGAAAGCGTCAGAAATAAAGGTGCGCATCATTATATAAACTGCAAGTGTTGTTATCGACTATATCACAAAAATGGCCGCCGAATTAAGTTTCTTTTATATACATATAAATTAGCCTTATGAACTCGTTTTCATGTGGAAAATTCAAAATAATTTTTACTTTAAAACGAGGTCATAAAGGCTAATTTATATGCATATAAAAGAATTCTAATTCGGCGGCCATTTTTGAATAAGGTCTAAACAGTTTTAATTTACAACGCGCATTTCCGGTCCGGCTAAGGTTACTAAAGATTAAAGAATAATTGAGTGACCTTGATTAGCATAACAACTAGCAAGGCCAGGGCTATTTTTTCTGTGTTGAAGACGTTGGAAGAGAAAGAAAAGTTTCGTTCATCAATTGAGACACTTTTTGGATACTCAGATATACTCTTACGAAGAAGTAAGTAGTCAAGTGTGTGGGTAGTCTACTACTCCATGTAACACATTGATATATTCAGCGGCTGAGGTTTAGAGTTCCTCATTTCACACTGTCAATCGAAGATTCCTTGTTTCTTCTCCCGTGTCGTCATAAATTGAAACACTTTTGAACAACCGTACTCTAGAGATTCAGTACTGAACAAAGCTATAGTATAGTCAGCATGTAACTGCTTCACTGATGGTCTATTAGAATTTGTGTCACGTAAACAATACTATATTGCACACTGGGTGTTTATATTTACACGTTAATCCTTTATTGGCCAGGTTTCCGGGAGCTCTCCCCTTGACGAGTAAAATCGTCTGGCGTATAGCCAGAGTAAAATTGTCTCGTGTTAGCCAGAGTAAAATCGTCTGGCCCATAGGCGTACGAGCCGGGGGGGCTGCAGCCCCCCCAGGTTTGAGAAAAATAGTCTATTCGGGCAAAAATGGTCTGGTCATTCGGGAAAAATAGTCTTCTCAATAATATTTTAATGTTATATATAACATTTTCACCTGGGTGTTCCGGTCTTCCGTGTAGAGCTTCGTAGGTGTAACTTGACCTGATTTGAAGTAGTTTCACTGCTTAGGCGCAGCTACATGTCATTTACTAAAAATAGACCCTACATGATAATGCGCTATAATCAACAAAGCAACTAAGCAAGTAATAAACAGTTTAAACACATTCTACAATCCAACAGTCTTCTCGAGTCGTCTTTCTCTATCTGTTTACTCCCTAGTCCCTATCTGTTACGATATGCTATCAAAGTCGTCTCGTAAACGATCCTATCGATATCGCGTTCGGTGCGAGGAATGCGACAAGGAATTCGACAGTGATTATAAAGCAGTCCATTCTCGGATAGTTCACAATGGTAGAAAAGTAAAATGTCAACCGGTGATGGAATCATCTGATTCATCGCAGTCGAAATTAAGCAGTTTCTTTACCAAAAGTGGTACAGCCACCAAGCAAACTAACCAGCTGAGTGAGCTGACATTAACAGAGGCTAGACCGACTGGCAGTAAAGATTTGGGGGCCACGTCGTCAAATGTGACAGACCCAGCAAAAGATAAGTCTGAGAAGGAGCCCATGCATGAAGCCTTAGCTGAACCAATATCTGTGGAAATTGAAAAGTTGTATCCATCACTGCTCAGAGAAACTGATGAACGCAACGTGTCGATGGCCAGTGAAAACCATAGCTCCAATGACAGTGTGTCCTTAGCCAGAGAAGTTGAATCGGATCAGGAGGTACAGCGAGTTGTTGCAGGGCTTGCACCAGGGTCGAGTATTGCGCCACCTATGGCAATGGAAGATCTCCCTCCAGCAGCATATACTCCAGGCGAACAGTCAGAGAAGGCGTCAATTTTCAGTCAGGCCACTGGAGAAATATCTACTTGTCAGGCCCCGAAACAACCTATATTAGCTGAATATCCTACAACAAAATTCGTCAATGAATCATTTGCACGAAGATTCCAACCTGAATGGTACAAGAAGTATCCCTGGATTAGTTATGAAGTCGATAAAAACGCGTGCGTGTGTTTTGCCTGTGCGGAATTTGAGAAGGATACTTCATTCGTGTATACAAATTGGAAGAAGCCGTCAAAGCTAACTAAACATGGCAAAAGCGAAAATCATGTCAGATCTATGACAAGATGGGCGCAGTTGAAGGCAATGCAGAAAAAGAAAACATCTGTTCTGCAGCAGCTGAATAGTGCTCATCAGGAACAGGTTGCAAGTAACAGGCAGTATTTACAAGTAATCATCGAATGTTTGATGTTTACTGCGCAGCAAAATCTTGCCACGAAAGGTCATGAAGAAAGTCGGAAGGATATATGGGAGGTATCTGATATAAACAGAGGAAACTTTCTCTAATTACTATGCCTAAGATGCAACGATTTACCTTGGCTGAAGTCTAAACTTCAAAGCCAGCTCCAGTCACACGCCAAGCGGACATCACCTGCTATCCAAAATGAGCTACTAAATTTAGTGGCAAACTTTATGCTTGAGAGAATTGCTGCAGAAGTGAGAAGTAGCGAATATTACGGAATTATTGTGGATGAAACGTCGGATATCAGTCGAGCAGAACAGGTTTCCCTATGCCTGAGATACGTTTTCAATGGCGAAACCAAAGAGACGTTTGCTGGTTTCTACCCAACTGCCTCCACAGAGGGAGAAGTATTGTATAAGCTTTTAAAGACAGCCGTCAGTAAGCTTGAGTTGAGTTTGGAAAACATAGTTGCAGAATGCTTCGATGGCGCTGCAAACATGAGTGGTGCCCATAAAGGCCCTGCCACGCGCATGAAAGAGTGTTCACCGCTTGGGATATACGTTCATTGCTATGGTCATCGACTCAACTTGGCACTACAAGATACTATGACTGAAATTGAGCCACTTCGGAATGCTCTAGGCACTATCCAGAGTATTTACAACTTTCTAGAAGGGAGTACTAAGCGCCACGCCTTCTTCAAGGATATCGAAGTGGACGATGAGGAGCACGTCAGACTGACAATCAAGTCGCTGAGTGTTACTAGATGGTCCTGTCGCTGGGTAGCAGTAAAAGCAGTGGCAGAACAAGTGCCGAAGATAATTGAAGCTCTTCTCACACTATCAAGAGACCGCGATCCGAAGACCTACAATGACAGCAATTCGCTACTCCGCGCAATTTGTGACTTTCAATTCGTTTTTGGCTTGGTGGTATTGAAGGTTATCTTATCCAACACTGATGGTCTAAGCAGATATCTACAAGGAAAGAAGATGGATGTGGTCACAGCGAAGAAGACAGCTGATGCCGTGATCAAGACACTAAGTGGATGTCGTAATCAAGAAAGCTTCGATTTGTGTGATCAAGCGCCGATATCACGGCACAACAAATCAAGAAAGGAATTGAGGGCACGCAGTTTACTTTCAGGGATGCAAAGGTACCAAGGGCCAAACCTTCGCGCCGGCGTCAGGCACTTGTCAATGAAGCGCCCGAAGCGAATGATGCAATGCAAAACCGGACAGTAGAAGACCATTTCCGTATCACCTGCTACTATGCAAGCCTTGACAAAGTTGTCGCGGAAATGAGATCAAGATTTGAAGGCAATGATCAAAAGGTGTTGTGTGCACTAGCAGATGTTGTCTTCAGCAGTTCTCCAACCAACGCAAATATTAAATTTGTGTCGGAGTTCTATGACGTTGACAGTGAACTTCTCAGCAGCGAGAAGGCAATTTTCGAGAATCTTGATGCTGACTCATGCGCCGAGAGAAATAACGCTGCAATGATGGTGAAAACCATGTATCAAAATGGTGTTCACGATGTTCTGCCCGTTGCTTACAAAGTTTTTTCAATTCTGGCCGCAATCCCAGCAACATCCTGCTCTGCTGAGAGGTCGTTCAGTGCTCTTCGCCGCTTGAAAACCTATCTTCGAAGCACAATGGGCCAAGAACGGTTAAGTAGCATCGCCCTTATTAACATCGAGAGAGCTTATGCAAACAAGACGCTAAAGAACGATATGCAAAGGATAATTGACAATTTCGGACAGCGACATAATCGTAGTTCTTATTTCTTCTAAAACATTTGATTCCCGAATCGCGACTAATTCGTCATTTGTATGAACAAATACTTCTCGAAACTAGCGCCGTGAGACAAGCACATATTATTAACTATGAAATAACATGTAGCTATGTACCTTTTTCCTTTCTTTGTAAATAATTGTAATCACTTTGAAATTAACTTACATTAGAAGTGGTCAAGTGGCTAAATAAAGATTACCCTTACGAACTTCGTAATGAACTTCGACCTTTGTAATGGCTAAAGGCTTTCCACTCAGGAATATTTTCCGCAGGACCGGAACGTGTGAGCTCTCGGTCGGAACTAATGACTTTAACACAAAGGAAACTTTCCTGTCCGTTCCTATCCTACGGAAGATTTTCCTGAGTGGAAACTAGCCTTAATTCTAATCCTAGTTCCTCTAGAATGTTCTTGCTTTTAAGGATAACGCAGTATGGATAACGATGGAAAATCTTGTTCTTCAGGGGGTTATGTTGTCGATAGCCTCACGATATGACGTCATATGATGTCATATGACGTCACAATTCATTCGGGCAAATTCTGTTCAGCCCCCCCTACAAAATTTTGCTCCTACGCCTATGGTCTGGCCTTAGCCAGAGTAAAATTAATAAGTTGCCAAAAGGCAACTGTGGCCAGTATTAAAGGGTTAAAAGAAGATAGTTTTTAATCCGTTATAATATTGGCCAGGTTTTCGGGAGCTCTCAGTCCCCTTGACGAGTAAAATCGTCTGGCCGTTAGCCAGAGTAAAATGAATCTGGCGTTAGCCAGAATAAAATTAATAAGTTGCTAAAAGGCAAGCCAAACATCAAACCGCTCTCTTGAAAAAATTATTTGTCCTTGTATATTGGTGATAAATAATTACGGATTTACGGGACATATTGTTTATTTGTGGCGCTTGTAGTAATATGTAAGTTACTACGCGGGCGACAAATAAACAATACGCCCACCAAATATCATGTTATACTGTCTATTTATATAATTTAGTCTTCTACGTATACGGAAAGAGAAAGGCAAAACGTTCGCTCGGCTTTGCTCTAGACTCTAGCCTGTAGTTCAATAATGATATAATTACTATTCATAACGCAAATCTTGGTTCTATTTCCCTTTATGTATATAATATACTTTCGTCCACACTCTTCGGTGACCGAAAACGGAGCGTTTCGAAAACGCTCTCCAGAGTGGAGAAATTCGAAGGCGCCGTTTTTCTGCACCAGTGTGGACGGCACGATTATATTATCTTGGTTTCAGTCACCTAGAGCTATTCATTCATACCACTGTAGATCTTTTTAGCGTTTTACTAAAAGGCGAAAACGATTCGGAAACGATAGTGTGGACAGAAAACTTTTGATACGTTTTCGATACGAGGTCTCCGTTTTCGTTTGAAAAAAGGATTAGTGTAGACATGGCCAAATAATCAAGTGTATATATATATACACTAATACTTATATTGTTATTTAAACACCTATAGGTTTCGTCTTTGGCTATATGGCGTACTTTTCAACAAAGTGGGCGATTTTTCTTCTTGAAATATTTCTGATTTCCTACATATTCTGTAAACAAGGTAAATGTAACCGCCCTGGCGGATTGACAGTTCAATCGGATCAAAAAACGCGAGCCAGTCAATCCGGGTACATGTTTACACGGAGAATCCTATCTGCTTGGTACACTGTTTTCTGTTTTGGAACACTATTTTCTGTGCTTCCCTCAGTCTGAATCTGTGGGTAGTTGGAGGTATCTCTAGGTCTCTGTGGGTAGCTGGAGGTATCCGAGGTATCTGTGGGTATTTGGAGGTATCTGAAGGTAGCTGGAGGTATCTCTAGCTCTTTGTGGATAGCTGGAGGTATCTCTAGGTCTCTGTAGGTAGCTGGAGGTCTCTGTAGGTAGCTGGAGGTATCTCTAGGTCTCTGTAGGTAGCTGGAGGTATCTCTATGTCTCTATAGGTAGCTGGAGGTATCTCTAGGTAGCTGGAGGTATCTCTAGGTCTCTATAGGTAGCTGGAGGTATCTCTAGGTCTCTGTGGGTGACTGGAGGTTTCTGGATGTAGCTGGAGGTATCTGCGGGTATCTGGAAGTAGCCGAAGGTGTCTGGAGGTATCTAGAATTAGCTGTAGGTACCTGGAGGTATTTGTGGGTATTTGTGGGTATTTGTAGGTACCTGTGGGTAGCTAGAGGTAACTGGAGGTATCTGTGGGTATGTGGGTATCTGTAGGTATCTGTAAGTCTCTGTGGGTACTTAGAGGTAGCTGGATGCATTTGTAGGTATCTTTAAGTATCTGTAGTTATCTTAGTTTGTTTATTACTGTTGTCGAACTATTTTCTTTTTTATCACAGATTCCAAACCAGTGTTTCTGAAATCAAAAGTATACTATACGTCCAAAGTTGGCCAAACTGTGCGATTGAAGTGTTTGCTAGCCAATACAACGAAAGCAAATATAAAATGGACAAAAGACGGAGTGAATGTTGGAAAGACCGGTGCCGTCAAGGGTCATTACCAAGTCATAAAGAGGAAAATGGGCGATTTTCTTAGAATAAAAAACACAGAAAAGAAAGATGCTGGGGAGTATGTCTGCGAAGCTGTGAACAAATACGGTTCGGCCAGTCGGAAACTAAATTTGACAATCAAAGGTAGGCATTGCAATACACGTGAATGCACTGGGTTATGACGTCAACCTCAACGACGACGTCCGTTAAACAAAATAATAATTTTTGCAAAACAAAGAGAATGAATAATTTTTAGGAATCATTTAGAGGAATCTCAACGCCGCCCTCGTTCTTTGTACAACACCACTTTCTTTCTTTCTTTCATTCTTTCTTCCTTCCTTCCTTCCTTCCTTCCTTCCTTCCTTCCTTCCTTCCTTCCCTTCCTTCCCTTCCTTCCCTTCCCTTCCCTTCCCTCCTTCCTTCCCTCCTTCCTTCCGTCCTTCCGTCCTTCCCTCCTTCCCTCCTTCCCTCCTTCCTTCCTTCCCTTCCTTCCCTTCCTTCCCTTCCCTTCCCTTCCTTCCTTCCCTCCTTCCTTCCTTCCTTCCTTCCCTCCTTCCCTCCTTCCCTCCTTCCCTCCTTCCCTCCTTCCTTCCTTCCTTCCTTCCTTCCTTCCTTCCTTCCTTCCTTCCTTCCTTCCTTCCTTCCTTCCTTCCTTCCTTCCTTCCTTCCTTCCCTCCCTTTCCTCCCTCCCTCCCTCCCTCCCTCCCTCCTCCCTCCCTCCCTCCCTCCCTCCCTCCCTCCCTCCCTCCCTCCCTCCCTCCCTCCCTCCCTCCCTCCCTCCCTCCCTCCCTTCCTTCCTTCCTTCCTTCCTAGTCACTTCCTCCTTTTGTTATTTCCCTCGGTCTATTAAAACTATTAACACGGCAAGTGAGAATCTCTTGTAGTCAAAGGGTTAACTGAGCTTATCTGCTCATCTCTCTCCTTAACATTTTGAGTCCTAGAACGATGTGGATGTTCATTATATTTCTTATTTTAAACCTAGGCGAGAATAAAAAAAAACGTGTTTCTGGAAAGGGTATGTGATAGAGCTTTATATAAACTATACATTTGTTATATTTTTGGTGTACATGTACATTTTTAATAACAAACATCTCTATATTGCTTTTTTCTCTCTAAAAAGGAAAACCTTGGTTTATTAAACCACCTGTTACTCCAGTACAATTCGTAGCTTTGCCAGTTTCAAGGGATATAAAGTTCATGTGCGAAGCTGATGGCGAGCAACCTATTTCATACAGATGGTTTAAAAATGGCAAGAGTGCTATACACCGACGACTTGATCTTAGGATGAATACAACACGATGGTACCTGCGAATCAAAACTGCAATGCCTTTTGACAGTGGCTTGTACACCTGTGTTGTATCAAATAGGCTTGGAAATATTTCACTGAGTATTAAATTTACTGTTTTGGGTAAGTGAGAGCATTTCTGTTTGTCCGTATAGTATAGACCACTTTCATAATGGTGATTAATTTGAATATTCTTTTATGTGAATCTTAATAAGTTTTTTTTTGGGCTTTGTTTGTGTGTCTGCAATTGTCTGTAACGAAAAACATGGTGACTTGTACATTTAAGCACAATCATTTGTGCATAGTAAATATTTTTTCTTGTATACAATTATCGAAACATAGGTCCTTAAAAAGATCAACTTTGGTAGGAATGAAGTTCTTGCTTAGTTAATCCAGGTTAACATGATAAACAATGTTTATCAACTGATTTGAGGTCGCAAAGCATTGTCGTTAAATGTACTGCAAGTGAGTCAAAAATGAACATTCTATGTTACGCTATACGTATGTGAGGTATGCTATTTAGACAAGAAAAACTGTTCCCACTAATCACGTAAATGTTCAATTGATAAACAGCTACGCAGGCTAATTGCGAAATTTCATTGCAGAACGAACAAGGCCAGTTTTATCAATGGGCTATCCCAAGAACAAAACAGTCAAAAGTGGCAGTAACGTAACGTTTGAGTGTCGAGAATTGGTCAGCTCAGGACTGACAGATTACCGGTGGCTGAAATGGAATAAGCTTCCAAAAAATTACCCAAGAATGCAGTTGAAAGATTCAATACCAGATTCTAATTCTTCTGATTATGAGCTCGTCAATCCTCAACAGTATAAGGCGTTTAGAACGAGAGATATAAATGATCAACAATTATACGGTGGAAGAGTTATTTTACAAAATGTGTCAAAAGAAGATGCGGGGCTCTACACCTGCCTTGTTAGTAACCATATTGGCCGCGTTTCAAGGAGTGCTTTCTTGATCATTGACGATACAGGTAAAAATATAATTTGCAACAGCTAGGTTACGTTTTAAAATATAAATTTATCAGAATCTCAATTTTTCTGGGCTATAACCTCAATTAACTACGGAATTAAACGAAAACGAACGAACGAACGAACGAACGAACGAACGAACGAACGAACGAACGAACGAACGAACGAACGAACGAACGAACGAACGAACGAACGAACGAACGAACGAACGAACGAACGAACGAATGAATGAACGAACGAACCAACCAACCAACCAACCACGAACGAACGAACCAACCCACGAACCAACCAACCAACCAACCAACCAACCAACCAACGAACCAACCAACCAACCAACCAACCAACCCACTGTTAACGAAATCTGAGTCTAAACACATTGATTACAAGCCACAAATTTTATTAATATATATTTCATATATTCTAGAACCTACAGTTAACAGCCATAAACCAACGGACATACCCACAAAGATCGAAGAACGCGGAGAAATGAAACAGAGCAGTTCTAAGTTTATCATTATTTTGATAGTATTGTGCGTCGTTACCGTTCTGATTTTTGCGAGTATTGCTGCATATCTTGTTTACCAGAGAATGAAAAGCAAGGGAACAGCAGTGTATGATTTTCGGAATGTAGCACAACACCCGAAAAACCGTTTACAAAACGAGTACGTTGATTTGAACCAGTACAAAATATGATGTTCAGAGAAGAGGATGACCCGTGTCCAATAGTTTAAAGGGGAAGAGCAACAAAAACTACAAGTACACATTTTTAATTTCTGATTAACAAACTTTCTTGCGATGGTAATCCAAGTAAACAAAACAACTCTTGTGCCAAACAACATCACTAATTTCGACAAAAGACAATCTTGCCGTTCGCCATCTTGTTGTAAGACCTTGCCTAATTAACTGACGTCACGAGCTGGGTAAACATGATGAAACTTATTCTTCTGGCAGCTGAATTTCTGTGGTATGTTTTTGAAGTGTTGTGGTTTAATCAAGAATGAAAATCATCTATGTATAAAAATGAGTTTCAGACTTATATATGTGAAAGTATGGCTAGCTAAAGTTTTCGCTTTACCCAGCTTGTGACGTCACATACATATCAAAAATGTATCCAAAATGGCAGATACTGATTCAGATTAGCAACTTTAAAAGTGCAATTAAGCTGTTTTATTGGAATACTTTGGGTCTAAATAACACACTAGATTGTATCTTCATGTCCTTGGTTTGCTTTGGAATTTTTTTTGCTTTTGTTCCCCCTCCCCTTTAACTCAACAATCTCTTTACTTTATATTAAACAAAACACTTTTTGTTGATAGCCGAATAGCCGAAGAGCTAAACTAGATTTTGATATAAACTATAAACATGTATTATGTAGTTCTATTGAATATAAAATATATAAATGGTGTTCAGAGAAGAGGACGACTCATGCTTAATAGTTTAATTTTTATTCAACTAAATAACTTTTGTGGTTCAGACGTTCAGTAACCGTGAGCATCCTTAATCCTCATAGATTTTTGTCAGGTTTAAGCTTGCCATTTCTAGTGATGATTAAAACGATTGATCGAAAGGTTTAAAAATCTTAATTCATTGCCCTTGCCATCGTCAATCATATCTAGTTTTCAAATACGAACCGCTCTCGTTTTCTCCGGAAATTGATCTCGACGCTCAGCAGTACTACGGAAATCACTGAAATTGTGGAATGTGGCGAAAAATTCGAACGCCTACAGAAGGTCAACGAACGTTGACATTTGCTGAAAGTTTTCAAGATAAGTTTGATAAACTAATGTGACGAAGGAAGGAAGGAGGGAAAGAAGGAAGGAAGAAAGGAAGGAGGGAGGGAAGGAAGGAAGGAAGGAAGGAAGGAAGGAAGGAAGGAAGGAAGGAAGGAAGGAAGGAAGGAAGGAAGGAAGGAAGGAAGGAAGGAAGGAAGGAAGGAAGGAAGGAAGGAAGGAAGGAAGGAAGGAAGGAAGGAAGGAAGGAAGGAAGGAAGAAAGAAAGAAAGAAAGAAAGAAAGAAAGAAAGAAAGAAAGAAAGAAAGAAAGAAAGAAAGAAAGAAAGAAAGAAAGAAAGAAAGAAAGAAAGAAAGAAAGAAAGAAAGAAAAAGAAAGAAAAAGGAAGAAAGGAAGAAAGGAAGAAAGGAAGAAAGGAAGAAAGGAAGAAAGGAAGAAAGGAAGAAAGGAAGAAAGGAAGAAAGGAAGAAAGGAAGAAAGGAAGAAAGGAAGAAAGGAAGAAAGGAAGAAAGGAAGAAAGAAAGGAAAAAAGGAAGGAAGGAGGGAGGGAAGTAAGTAAGAAGGAAAGAAGGAAAAAAGGAAGGAAGAAAGAAAGCATCAGAAAGAAGGGTACGCACCATTATATAAAACGAGAATAAGATGCAAGTGTTGTTATCGACTGTCACTACTCCATACAGCACGCATTTCCGGTCCGGCTGCTTGTTGTTGCAGATCGGGGTTAGGTTACTATAAAGCATGATTTAAATTACCTTGATTAGCAACTAGCAAGGCCAAGGTTGTTTTTCCTGTGTTGAAGACGCTGGAAGAGAAAGAAAGGTCCGTTCATCAATTGAGACACTTCTTGGATACTCAGATATACTCTTACGAAGAAGTAAGTAGTCAAGTGTGTGGGTAATGTACTACTCCATGTATCACATTGATATCTTCAGCAGCTGAGGTTCTAGAGTTCCTCATTTGACACTGTCAATCGAAGATTCCTTGTTTCTTCTCCCGTGTCGTCGTAAATTGAAACAACCGTACTCTATTCAGTACCAGATTTCCGGGAGCTCTCCCCTTGACAAGTTTTTAAATCGTCGTCTGGCGTTATAGCCAGAGTAAAATGAAAAGAAAACAGAGCTGCTCGAATCATAATGAAGCAATGATGTAGATCATTTGAGTCAGCTCGCAGTGCTCGGAAGAAGCTTTCTGATTGGCTAGATGCTTTACGTCATAATATTTTGATTGCACCTTCAAGCCTAATTTTATTTTTAATTTGAAATTGTTAAAGTTGCTTTTTGCTATGCTAATATACGTTTTTAAACTTGTGCAAATGACTAATATACATGTGCTTTAGCAATCTTTGTAAAGCGTCAGGGGTGATTGCTCTCCCAAAATGATAAGAAGAAAATAATTTCGGGCACTTTCGATATGTACTAATGTGAACAGTAAAACAGCAAAATTCATAACTTAATTTACGACTGAAAAATACGACTTAAAAATCAGTATAGGCACTTAGTTTTTTGGACAAAAATCCATGGCTCACAAACTGAATTGGCCGGGCTGCTACGCCTATGATCGTTAGGGGCTGTTCACACGAGACCGGGTTATCTCGGGGGGGGGGGGTAGGGATAACTCGGGGGCTAGGGTTACCCTATCGCTCCGACCGAGTTGTCCCTATCCCCCGAGTTATCTCGGTCTCATGTGAACGGTTTACTTTTTTAACATGGAAATAAACTAACACTTAGTTATCTCGGGGAATAGGGATAACCCTACCCCCCCCCCCCCCCCAAGATAACTCGCCTCATGTGAACAGGCCCTTAGTATAGAACCCCTAAAATGAAGCCCTGTAAAGTGAGCAAACCAACTTTGCAAGTGTGCATGGTAAGCGTAATAAGTATAGAAACCGCACCAATGCAGAGTAAGCATATCATTAGCATACCAAGCGTAACAGTCGCAGTGGTCGCAGTGGTCGCAGTGGTCGCAACAGTCGCAGTGGTCGCAGTGGTCGCAGTGGTCGCAACAGTCGCAGTGGTCGCAGTGGTCGCAGTGGTCGCAACGGTCGCAACAGTCGCAGTGGTCGCAGTGGTCGCAGTGGTCGCAACTAATTCCTGCCAGAAGAAGATTTGAATCAACGTTAGAATTTGCAAATTTAGTTTATGTCTGTGGTCGCAGTGGTCGCAGTGGTCGCAGTGGTCGCAGTGGTCGCAACGGTCGCAGTGGTCGCAGTGGTCGCAGTGGTCGCAGTGGTCGCAACAGTCGCAGTGGTCGCAGTGGTCGCAGTGGTCGCAACGGTCGCAACAGTCGCAGTGGTCGCAGTGGTCGCAGTGGTCGCAACTAATTCCTGCCAGAAGAAGATTTGAATCAACGTTAGAATTTGCAAATTTAGTTTATGTCTGTGGTCGCAGTGGTCGCAGTGGTCGCAGTGGTCGCAACGGTCGCAGTGGTCGCAACAGTCGCAGTGGTCGCAGTGGTCGCAACAGTCGCAGTGGTCGCAGTGGTCGCAGTGGTCGCAGTGGTCGCAGTGGTCGCAACGGTCGCAACAGTCGCAGTGGTCGCAGTGGTCGCAACTAATTCCTGCCAGAAGAAGATTTGAATCGACGTTAGAATTTGCAAATTTAGTTTATGTCTGTGGTCGCAGTGGTCGCAACAGTCGCAGTGGTCGCAGTGGTCGCAGTGGTCGCAACGGTCGCAGTAGTCGCAGTGGTCGCAGTGGTCGCAGTGGTCGCAGTGGTCGCAACAGTCGCAGTGGTCGCAGTGGTCGCAGTGGTCGCAACTAATTCCTGCCAGAAGAAGATTTGAATCGACGTTAGAATTTGCAAATTTAGTTTATGTCTGTGGTCGCAGTGGTCGCAGTGGTCGCAGTGGTCGCAGTGGTCGCAACAGTCGCAGTGGTCGCAGTGGTCGCAACGGTCGCAGTGGTCGCAGTGGTCGCAACAGTCGCAGTGGTCGCAACAGTCGCAACAGTCGCAGTGGTCGCAGTGGTCGCAGTGGTCGCAACGGTCGCAGTGGTCGCAACAGTCGCAGTGGTCGCAATAGTCGCAGTGGTCGCAACTAATTCCTGCCAGAAGAAGATTTGAGTCGACGTTAGAATTTGCAAATTTAGTTTATGTCTGTGAACAAGTTGTTAACAAGTTGTAACAATGTTGTTATTTCATCAAGTTGCTACAAGGTTGTCGCCGCAAACTTGTAGCAACTTTACATTCAGGCGATATCAGACTTGTTGGGACAATTGTAACAAGTCTGATGAAGTCGTCAACGGTACCTTGTTACAAGATGCTAACAAATTGTTCCGCAGGTTGGTTGTTGTTTTAGGCAGAGATTTGTGAACTGTTGAAAACACACATTTATGAATTTAATTTTACCAATAAAATCCTGGATGTGTACAACTCAATCATTTTAAGCCCACGTGTCCTATTAAAAAGTTCTATATATGCTTCTCAAACTCATTAATAATTCATGAGCCGAAAACAAAGGAAATCAGTACCGAGACGGTGGTTTGGATATCGGAGGAAGAAATTACATAAATTAAGCCAACTTTCGCCCCGATTTTCTCTTAAAATACTGATCTGTTTGAGAAGCTATATCATACACTCGGAAGAATGTTTCATCAGGATTCCAAACACCTCGAAATTTGTTAAAAAACCTCGGCTTCGCCTCGGTTTTCAACAAAAGTCTCGGTGTTTGGATATCCTGATGAAACACTCCTCCTCGTGTATGATATATTACTTAAAACACATACAGCACTCTGAACAACAAACACTTAAATTTTTTGTCGTTTGTAAAATATCTTTTCTTGCATGAAGAATAAAATCCTACAAAATGAGAAAATTTAGTTTAAAGTTTTTGTTTATGGTTAAGGACGTAATTTGATTTCCCCTTGCTTATAAAGTCTCACTATTCATGAAAATTTGAAGAGGAGTAAACTTTAAATGAAATACAAATCGAAATATAGTAAGATAGATAGATAGATAGATAGTCTTTATTTTAACAACGTCAGCAAAGGCTGATTTCCACGAAGGGCGTGTATAAGGAAACAAGAAATTAAATTTACATACAGTGCAGAAAACTAAATAACTTTTAAAATAACTAACAAATGGTAATGTCAATATAAAGTGAAGATAGATATTGTTACATACTTTTATGAGTAGCAATTTTTCTCACGAATAATGAGAGCGATTTGCTCTCCCTAATTTCTGTAGGTAACGAATTCCATATGGATGCCCCATCAAACATGAATCTCTTTTTCATATTATTTGTACGTGGCTGTGGCAAGCAAAGAGTTGTAGCTATGTCTCGCAAATTATGATTTGTGACTTCCTTTTTATAAGTGAAAAGATTTGAGAGGGATTTCGGGCCCAGCTCATTCAACACTTTAAACACTGATTTTGCTTTGGCCTTTCGCCTTTGTGTTTGGAGTAGTTCCCATCCTAGCGCATTTAGTGCAACGCTATGATCTACATCATTACCCATACCTGCTATAATTCGAGCTGATCTGTTATGAAGTTTTTGTAAATATTTGGACTGTGTGTCACCAAATACATTCCAAACTTCACAACAGTAGTTGAAATATGGGTGGACAATAGCATTATACACAGAAAGTAGCGTATCTTTGTCAACAAATTCTCTTAAGCGCCGGATGGCAGATATCCCCGAAGAGATTTTTTTGCTAATATTTTCAGTATTTCGTTTCCAAGACAAATGCTGGTCAATTGTTACTCCAAGAGTCTTGCATTCATACACACGTTTAATAGGTTTGTTTTCGATAATGATATTTGGTTGTGTATGCGAAACATTTCTCAATAGTGGTTTTGATGCAATAAGCATAAATTCAGTTTTGGCCACATTAAGGCTAAGTTTGTTAGCTATTAACCATTCTTTGAGGTTATCCAAATCAGAGTTCATTGCAGTTTGAACATCATCCATCGTCTCACCAGTGGCCGTCAAGTTTGTGTCATCGGCAAACAATCGTGGCACTGTCTTACTTAAACATTCAGGCAAATCATTAATGTAAAGCAAAAAGAATAATGGTCCTAGTATGGAGCCCTGAGGCACACCACACTTGACAGGCTGTTCTGACGACATTAATCCATTTACCTGACATTTCTGACTACGATCAGTAAGATATGATTTTAGTAGTGAAAGTGCTTTTCCTTTAATTCCGTGTAGTTCCATTTTTCGTAGTAAAATGTTGTGATTAACGGTATCAAAAGCTTTTTTAAGATCTATAAATACAACTAGGTTGAACATTTTCCTATCCATATTTACATACCAGCTATTTGTGCAATCTAGTAGTGCTGTTGCGGTAGAATGAAATTTGCGAAAACCAAATTGTTTTTCAGATAAAAGGTCATTTTCCTTTAAATAATCGTATAGTTGCTCATAAATCATTCTTTCCATTACTTTACTTATAGCTGGCAAAACAGAGATAGGTCGATAGTTACTTGCTATATTTCGGTGGCCACTTTTATAAAGTGGTATTACCCTAGCTGTTTTCCATTCATTGAAAAGAGCATAGTGTAATAGATTGATTAAAGATATATGTCAGTGAACTTGAAATAACAGGTGATGCTATCTTAAGAATCTTACTGGAGATTTTATCAGTGCCAGTGGCTTTGGAACTAGACAGGCACTGTAAGCGACGATAAATGTTGTTGACAGTTACATCCTTAAATTCTATGAACTCGGATTTGGCAGTCTTAACAAACTTTTCAAAATTGCAGCCTGATGTGCCTATTTTGTCAGCTAGTTCAATTCCAATGGTTGAGAAGAACTTATTGAAGCCTTCAGCTATCTCCTGAGGATTGGTTAAATTAATTCCATTTAAACTTAGTTCATTTATGCTTGTAGTTGTATTTTTCCTACCAAGCAGAGTATTAATGGTTTTCCAAGCCTCCTTAGGATTAAATTTTTGACCAGCAATTTTCTTAGAGTAATACTCTGTCTTAGCATTTCTTAGTTCTTGATTTGCTTTGTTTCTTGCTTTCTTATAGTTTAGCCAGTCTGTCTCTAGGTTAGTAATAATGGCTTTTCGTTTCAATTTGTCTCTTTCAGTAATCAGCATTTTAACATTACTTGTCACCCAAGGATTACTTTTTGGTTTAATCTTTTTATTCTGAAGTGGTGCATGCTTGTTTAACACTTCAAAAAACAAATCCTTCCAAATTTGCCACATACTATGTGTATCTTCCGCAAAAAAGTAAATATACTCCCAGGGTTGATTCAATAGATCCTCAAGAAACTTTTGATCATTAAATTTTTTCATATTTCTGAACTCAATAATATTTTCCTTGTGTTTTTCAGTATAATTGATTTTTCTAATTGCATAGATCATGCTATGGTCACTGATTCCAGTATGGATAACACCAGAGTCAGAAATTATCTCTGGTTTATTTGTAACAAAATGATCAAGGAGGCTGGCAGTTGTCATTGTTACTCGTGTAGTTTCACTAATCAACTGAGACAATTGATATAACTCATATATTGTTTTCAATTTTTTAGTTGGTTGATCTGGATTTGCCTTTAATAAATCACAGTTTAGGTCACCAAGAATATATAATTCTTTGTTTTCGTCATCTAAAGATTTAATTAAATTTTCTAAGTGGGTGAAAAATCAGATGTTGTATTTGGTGGTCTATAAATTGTAGTAACAAGAAATGGATGACTATGAGGTTTATTGATTTCTATGCAGACGGCTTCTAAGTCAGGTGGGACAATATCATTTCTGACACGGTAGTTTATAGAGCTACGCAAGTAAATACAAACGCCACCTCCATTTCTTGATCTGTCTTTTCTGATAATATCGTAACCATCCAAATGTATCAAATTATCAGTAATAGTTGAATCAAGCCTGGTTTCATTGAAGGCAAGCAAATCAATGTATTGCTTAGACATTGAAATATTGATTTCATCAAATTGTTTGGGCAAGCTAACAATGTTTAGAAAAGCCATTTTAAAACCTTTTTCATTTGGGATTGAATTTAAACTATCAGAAAAATTGCTACTCATGTTCTCTGTTGACAGAATACTGCCGAAAATATTTAACGTAGTTTCTAACGTTTCGAGCGAAGGCCCTTCGTCAGAGAGAAACGTGAAGAAACGTTTGAAACTACGTTCAATATTTTCGGCAGTACTCAAACCTTACTATATTTCGACACTGCCTACGCTTTTCACTGCAGTTTGAAATGAGATACTAAGTCAAATCACACGTGGTATGCAGAACATGAACTATTAGAAGTCAGGGCCGTCAAGACCAGGTGTCACGGTCTCAGCGATCCCCCAGTCTGAGTTATCCCCTAAGACCAACTGCGCAGTTATCCCCTGTTTTTCTGCATTGATATTGTCGTTTATCTAACTCAAAAAATACGTATAATCATGGAAACCATACTTTTATCACGTTCTTTTAAACATTTGGTCGCAAGGTAATCAATATCGTAAGTATAAATATAAAACGTCTGTGATTATTACGAATGTCAATACCATGTAACTCATGTAAATAATAGTTCGCTAAGCTTTCGTCTCCCTAAACTCGATATACTTCATCAGAGCATAAAAGAACGTGATAAAAGTATGGTTTCCATGATTATACGTATTTTTTGAGTTAGATAAACGACAATATCAATGAAGAAAAGCAGAGGATAACTGCGCAGTTGGTCTTAGGGGATAACTCAGACTGGGGGATCACTGAGACCGTGACACCGGGATGGTTCCATGAACAGCGTGTGTCTCGCGATATTTGTGTCGACTTATTTTAATACCAAATTCAATAGCATTTAGTAGCGCAAACAGTTTTAAATTTCTGTTGAACTCTGCCTCTCGTCGTTCGGTTATATTTTGCCGCGCGCGTGAAATCTCGGCATACGAAAGCCCAGAGGCTAACTAACTGTTCAGTGAACGTAACAAAGCATGTATAGCAGTGACAACAAACTAAAAGAAGAGATATATCGAAATGCATGCCCGGCGAGCGGCTCACCTATAGGAAATGCGTATATGTATTCTAGAGCGCTATTATTTGATCGCGCCATTGTAGCAGAGCATAGTTAATATATATCAGCAGACAGTCGTTACGACGAGAAATGTCATAACGTATTTCGAGATATCTCTGCTTAACCGACGTTTGGTAGACGTTCGTCAAGCTCATTGCTCGGACGAACGTCCACCAAAACAACTTATTATATATCTTCTTAGTTTCTGCTACATGCTTTGTTATACGTTTAACGAAATTAGTTAGCCTCTGGGCTAGAGACATCTTCTCTTTCGTATGCCGAGATTTCAATGCAACCGAACGTCGATACCTAATTTACATTGCAAGCCAGAGTTCAACAGAAATTTAAAACTGTTTCCGCTACTAAATGCTATTGAATTTGAATTTTACTACCAAGTAAAATAAGTCGATACAAGAATGGTCCAAAACATAGTCAGTCCATGTTTTACCCTACGCCGTCAATTCTATGCTAATGGACTTCCTGTGCTTAAAATGCCTTGCGCCGATTCTTATCATTTATCCTTAAAATTCCACTTGGGTGTGTCGGCGCTTGGTATTGTTATTAAACCGTCGTTAAATAAATTGTCACTAGTGTAAGATAAGAATATGAGAAGCATGTCATTTTTGCAAAAATCATATATATGTGTTGTTATACTACCCCTATTTACAAATACTTTGTTTCAGCAAAAACATGGACTGGACTATTTTTTATACTATTTTTTGGATCAATTTTTGCGTCTCATTTTTCATCTCAATTTTTTTGGTGAAAACTCTACCATTTGTTATTAGGCTCACAATGACCAAAGTCGCTGAATTTTATCTCTGCCTTGTAAATTTATCCGCGTGTATCTAGGTCTTAAACTGCGTGTGTTTCGCGACACTTGTAACTTATTTTACTACCAAATCCAATAGCATTTAGTAATGTAGCAGTTTTAATTTTCTGTTGAGCTGTGGGTATGCAATGTAAATTAGGTGTTATTCGTTCCGTTCGGTTGTATTTGGCCGCGCGCGCAAAGTCTCTGGGGTGTCTCTACAGCCCAGAGGCTAACTATAATCTTGTTAGTAAACGTAACAAAGTAACAAACTATTAAGAAGAGATATCTCGAAATGCATGCCCTCTCGGTCACTATGATTTGATCGCGCCATTGTGTCGGCTAGCCTACAAAATATAGCTATGTGAACGAGAGAGTCGTTGCGACGAGAAATGTCATACGTTATGCTGAACAAGACGGCACAAACTCACGTGAGTTAGAGCGCATGCATATTTATGATTTATTTTGCCATGCATGTATGCATTTTAACTAATTACATGTGAATTATTTATTTGTTGGGCTAAAAGGCTTTTTAAATAAGACCCCCTAGTGGAAGATATATTCATCAATCTATTTACATATAATCAGTTCAAAACAACTAAAAGAAGAGATATCTCGAAATGCATGCCCTGCGAGCGGCTCACCCATAGGAAATGCGTATATGTATTCTAGATCGCTATTATTTGATCGCGCCATTGTGTCGGCTTAAGACAAAAAAAATAGTCCAATAGTCCAGTCCATGTTTTACCCTATGCCGATTTATATAAACTTTATATTAAAACGCACCATCGCACGCGTAAATAAAATAAGTTCAAAATTATCGCATATTCTCCGAAAGAAAATAAATATAATATGAATATAATATCTTTTTTTTTTGGTCGTGCTTTTTTCGTCGCCGACCATCACACATAAAGTTTAATATAGGCGCTTTTTGTGAAGTCTGAAAGGAGGTCATTTTGAACTTATATAACCAGCGAAGACCATGTAGGTGCATATTAAATGTAGCCAGCAGAGCTGGCGTTTGAGGAGCGCGGTTGTCACTAGTACTCTTGAAAACCTTGTTTTGTACTTTGTAACGCAACCTAAGATCGGACCACACATTTAGTTGGTTTTTTTTTGAAAGATTGAGACTAGAGATAAATTAACTGATTGGCGCTTTCCGACGTGTGCCTTTGGCATAAATTCCAATGACCGCCAATGCATCCTTTAAAAAACATTTCACAAGACTTTCTGTCTCTACTGTAATATCATCAGATCTCCCCACTTCCGAGTGAAAAGCCTGTACAAGAGTTAATCCTTTTCCATGTAGGGTTTTGTCATTAATTAACGAGTAAAATCGTCTGACATTATCGGGAAGCCAGACTATAAACTACAGTACATAACTCATAAGACTATTAAAATCTCATGGTACAGGATAATTAATATTCTGTAATATTGATATTCTCTGTAGTGTAAACTGACGGAACCACCTTGGCCTTGCGAAAATATATGTTGTTCGGAAGTTAAATGAACTGATAGTGATTTGCCATACTTTCAAACCAGAGCCGCCGGTGGTTTTTGACAACGTTATTCTATCTAGCCACTACGGTTAAACGTGTAATTGATCAGAAATGTTGAGATAAATTAACTAATTTATATAAGTTTTTTTCCGACTTTTCCCGTTGGCAAACATTTAAGATCCGACGCTCATTCAACACGAGACACATAGAACTATCTTTTTACTTACAACTCACTTATGAACGAATCATACACTGGAAATTGACCAATGCTATACTTTAGAACAACGCAATATTCAGGCTTACCTTTTCCATATGTTAATTTAAATGTGTTCCAATAAAGCAGAGGTGCAGAGTATCCAAACTGGTGTAGCAGTTTAACGCTGTCGTTTGAGGAAGATACGAACAACGAAGTAAAGAATGTGAAGTGCGCGCTTCTCGCCACAGGATACGTTGAAAATAATTATTGATTGGCTGCGACCACTGCGACTTTTTACTTTCATTGACCAATCACAATCGGCGTTCCGAGCACTGCGAGCTTACTGGATCATTTGGCTGCTTTAGATGCTTTAGACTGGAAGCCACTTAAAACGGAAAGAATAAAGGTTAAGTCAAAACTGATGTTTAAATTGTTGAATAAAATGGGTCCTAAATCACTTACTGATTTATTTACTTTCAAAAGTGAAATGACAAATTATGAACTTCGAGATATTGAAAGTACTCTTTGCTTACCACAACCGCGTACTAATAGCATGAAAAAAAGTAATTTTGTTATTGTACACGGCCCTTGTGGAAATCAGCCTAGGTTGACAATGGTTAGCGTGTTTAAATAAAGTTTTCTATCTATCTAATGCCAAACGCAAGCCAAACGTCATATTGTTTATTTGTGGCGCTTGTGGTAATATGTTAGTTAATTACTACGCGGGCGACAAATAAGCAACATGCCCACCAGATATCATGTTATTGCCTTATTTATGTAATTTAGTCTTCTACCTATACGTACGGAAAGAGAAAGGCAACACGTTCGCTCGGCTTTGCTCTAGACTCTAGCCTGTAGTTCAGGGTTTATTGGTTCTATTTTCCTTTATGTATTTTAGATATGACTGATAGGGTTATCCAGTATAAATAAAGTTAGTTTAGTTTACTCATGGACCAATGAGGGATGGTCCTTACTGGACTTCTGAGGATAACAGTTTAGATATATTAACTGATAGAGTTATCCAGTATAAATAAGGTTAGTTTAGTTTAGATGTGTCGATTCGATAAGTCCTATCCAAGTCTGAATTGTATGGGATTTACAACGGCTCTCGCGTGACCTTGTAAATACCAATACAGCTGCCGCTCATATATTATATATAATAATATACACTAATACTTATATGTTATTTAAACACCTATAGGTTTCGTCTTTGGTTATATGGCGTACTTTTCAACAAAGTGGGCGATTTTTCTTCTTGAAGTATTTCTGATTTCCTACATATTCTGTAAACAAGGTAAATGTAACCGTCCCATTCTTAGGCCCTGGCGGATTGACAGTCCAATCGGATCAAAACACTCGAGTGAAGTCAATCTGGGCACATGTTTACATGGAGAATCCTATCTGCTTGGTACATTGTTTTCCGTTTTGGAACACTGTTTTCTGCGCTTCCCTCAATCTGTATATGTGGCTATCAGGAGGTATCTGTGGGTAGCTGTGAGTATCTGCAGGTATCTGTGGGTAGCTACTGGAGGTATCTGTGGGAAGCTGTAGTTAGCTGTAGGTATCTGTGGGAAGCTGTAAGTAGCTGTATAGGTATCTGGAGGTGTTTGTAAGTCTGTGCGTAGCTAGAGGTATCTGGAGGTACCTAGAGGTATATATGTAGGTATTTGTAGGTATCTTTAAGTATCTGTATCTGCAGTTATCTTGCAATTGGTTTGTTTATTACTGTTGTCGAACTACCATGCTTTTCTTTTTTATCACAGATTCCAAACCAGTGTTTCTGAAATCAAAAGTATACTATACGTCGAAAGTTGGCCAAACTGTGCGATTGAAGTGTTTGCTAGCCAATACAACAAAAGCAACGATAAAATGGACAAAAGACGGAGTGAATGTTGGAAAGACCAGTACCGTTAAGGGCCATTACCAAGTCATAAAGAGGAAAATGGGTGGTCTTCTCAGAATAAAAAACACAGAAAAGAAAGATGCTGGAGAGTATGTCTGCGAAGCTGTAAACAAATACGGTTCAGCCAGTCGGAAACTAAATTTGACAATCAAAGGTAGGCATTGCAATAAATGTCAACCTCAACGACGACGTCCTTTAAACAAAATACTTCGTTTTGCAAAACAAAGAGAATGAATAATTTTTAGTCCTAGAGGAATCTCAACGCCGCCCTCGTTCTTTATACAACACCACTTTCTTTCTTTCTTTCTTTCTTTCTTTCTTTCTTTCTTTCTTTCTTTCTTTCTTCTTTCTTTCTTTCTTTCTTTCTTTCTTTCTTTCTTTCTTTCTTTCTTTCTTTCCTTCCTTCTTTCCTTCCTTCCTTCCTTCGTTCCTTCCTTCCTTCCTTCCTTCCTTCCTTCCTTCCTTCCTTCCTTCCTTCCTTCCTTCCTTCCTTCCTTCCTTCCATTCTTCCTTCCACCCTTCCTTCCTTCCTACCATCCATCCATCCTTCCTCCCTAGTCCCTTCCTCCTTTTGTTATTTTCCTCGGTCTATTAAAACTATTAAAACGGCAAGTGAGAATCTCTTGTAGTCAAAGGGTTAATTGAGCTTATCTGCTCATCTCTCTTCCTTAACATTTTGAGTCCTAGAACAGTGTGGATGTTCATTATATTTCTTATTTTAAACCTAGGTGAGAATAAAAAAAACGGTGTTCCTGGAAAGGGTATGTGATAGAGCTTTATATAAACTATACATTTGTTATATTTTTGGTGTACATGAACATTTTTAATAACAAACATCCCTATATTGCTTTTTTCTCTCTAAAAAGGAAAACCTTGGTTTATTAAACCACCTGTTAATCCAGTACAATTCTTAGCTTGGCCAGCTTCATCGGATATAAAGTTCAAGTGCGAGGCTGATGGCGAGCGACCTATTTCGTACAGATGGTATAAAAATGGCAAGAGTGTTATATATCGACCACTTGATCCTAAGATGAATACAACACGATGGTACCTGCGAATCAAAACTGCTGTACCTTCTGACAACGGCTTGTACACCTGTGTTGTATCAAATAGACTTGGAAATATTTCGAAGAGTATTAAATTTATTGTTTTGGGTAAGTGGGAGTATATTTCTGTTTGTCAGTACTATAGTATAGACCACTTTCATAATGGTGATTAATTTTAATATTCTTTTATGTGAATCTTAATAAGTTTTTGTTTGACCTTGTTTGTGTGTCTGCAATTGTCCGTAACGAAAAAGATGGCGACTTGTACATTTAAAGTGGCACTATGACGAGAAAATCGTGAATACTAATGGCTACCGGTAAACTGTAATTTCCAAATGAGGAATACCGGCGTTTTCAGTTTCTCAAAATATTGTCTCGTTCTCGAGATATTTAAGTTTCTGAAACATGTAAATTAGGTGTAATTTCGTCATAGTGACACTTTAAGCACAATCATTTGCACATAGAAAATATTGTTTCTTGTATAATTATCGGAAGATAGGTCTTTAAAAAGATCAACTTTGGTAGGAATGAAGTTCTCGCTTACTTAATGCATGTTAACATGATAAACAATGTTTAGTTGTTATTTGAACTGATTTGAGGTCGCAAAGCATTGTGGTTAAATGTACTGCAAGTGAGTCAAAAATGAACATTCTATGTTACGCTATTTAGACAAGAAAAACTGTTCCCACTAATCACGTAAATGATCAATTGATAAACAGCCTGCGTAATTTCATTGCAGAAAATGGACGAACAAGGCCAATTTTATCGATAGACTATCCCAAGAGCAAAACAGTCAAAAGTGGCAGTAACGTAACGTTTGAATGTCGAGAATTGGTCAGCTCACTACTGACAGATTACCGGTGGCTGAAGTGGAAAAATCGTCCGAAAAATGACCCAATAATTCAGTTGAATGATTCAATACCAGACTCCAATTCTTCCGATTATTGGCTCATCCACCATAAACATTATAAGGAGTTTAAAGTGAGAGATATAAATGATCAACAATTATACGGTGGAAGAGTTATTTTACAAAATGTGTCAAAAGAAGATGCAGGGCTCTACACCTGCCTTGTTAGTAACCATATTGGCCGCGCTTCGAGGAGTGCTTTCTTGATCATTGACGATACAGGTAAAAATATAATTTGCAACAGCTAGGTTACGTTTTAAAATATAAATTTATCACAATCTCAATTTTTCTTGGCTATAACCTCAATTAACTACGGAATTAAACGAAAACGAACGAACGAACGAACGAACCAACCAACCAACCAACCAACTGTTAACGAAATCTGAAGAATGTTGGGAAAACTTTTTCAAAGCAGTGTTCTGTTCTCATCCAACTCGACCGCTGAGTCTAAGCGATTGATTACAAGCCACAAATTTTATTAATATATATTTCATATACTCTAGAACCTACAGTTAACAGCCATGAACCAACGGACTTACCCACAAAGATCGAACAACGCGAAGAAATAAAACACAGCAGTTCTAAGTTTATGATTATTTTGATAGTATTGTGCGTCGTTACCGTTCTGATTTTTGCGAGTATTGCTGCATATCTTGTTTACCAGAGAATGAAAACCAAGGGAAGAGCAGTGTATGATTTTCGGGATGTAGCACAACACCCGAAAAACCGTTTACAAAACGAGTATGTTGATTTGAACCAGTACAAAATATGATGTTCAGAGAAGAGGATGACCCGTGTCCAATAGTTTAAAGGGGAAGAGCAACAAAAATTACAAGTACACATTTTTAATTTCTGATTAACAAACTTTCTTTCGATGGTAATCCAAGTAAACAAAACAACTCTTGTGCCGAACAACATCACTAATTTCGACAAAAGACAATCTTGCCGTTCGACATCTTGTTGTAAGACCTTGCCTAATTAACTGACGTCACGAGCTGGGTAAACATGATGAAACTTATTCTTCTGGCAGCTGAATTTCTGTGGTATGTTTTTAAAGTGTTGTGGTTTAATCAAGAATGAAAATCATCTATGTATAAAAATGAGTTTCAGACTTATATATGTGAAAGTATGGCTAACTAAAGTTTTCGCTTTACCCAGCTTGTGACGTCACATACATATCAAAAATGTATCCAAGATGGCAGATACTGATTCAGATTAGCAACAACTTTAAAAGTGCAATTAAGCTGTTTTATTGGAATACTTTGGGTCTAAATAACACACTAGATTGTATCTTCATGTCATTGGTTTGCTTTGGAAATTTTTTGTTTTTGTTGCCCATCCCCTTTAACTCAACTTTATATTAAACAAAATACTTTTTGTTGATAGCCGAATAGCCGAAGAGCTAAACTAGATTTTGATATAAACCATAAACATGTATTATGTAGTTCTATTGAATATAAAATATATAAATGGTGTTCAGAGAAGAGGACGACTCATGCTTAATAGTTTAATTTTTATTCAACTAAATAACTTTTGTGGTTCAGACGTTCAGTAACCGTGAGCATCCTTAATCCTCATAGATTTTTGTCAGGTTTAAGCTTGCCATTTCTAGTGATGATTAAAACGATTGATCGAAAGGTTTGAAAATCTTAATTCATTGCCCTTGCCATCGTCAATCATATCTAGTTTTCAAATACGAACCACTTTTGGCGTCGCATATCCGGCTCTCGTTTTCTCCGGAAATTGATCTCGCCGCTCAGCAGCACTACGGAAATCACTGAAATTGTGGAATGTGGCGAAAAATTCGAACGCCTACAGAAGGTCAACGAACGTTGACATTTGCTGAAAGTTTTCAAGATAAGTTTGATAAACTAATGTGACGAAGGAAGGAGGGAGGGAAAGAAGGAAGAAGGAAAGGAAGGAGGGAAGGAAGGAAGGAAGGAAGGAAGGAAGGAAGGAAGGAAGGAAGGAAGGAAGGAAGGAAGGAAGGAAGGAAGGAAGGAAGGAAGGAAGGAAGGAAGGAAGGAAGGAAGGAAGGAAGGAAGGAAGGAAGGAAGGAAGGAAGGAAGGAAGGAAGGAAGGAAGGAAGGAAGGAGGGAGGGAGGGAGTGAGTGAGTGAGTGAGAGAGGGATGGGGAGAAGGAAGGAAGAAAGGAAGAAAGGAAGAAAGGAAGAAAGAAAGAAAGAAAGAAAGAAAGAAAGAAAGAAAGGAAGGAAGGAAGGAAGGAAGGAAGGAAGGAAGGAAGGAAGGAAGGAAGGAAGGAAGGAAGGAAGGAAGGAAGGAAGGAAGGAAGGAAGGAAGGAAGGAAGGAAGGAAGGAAGGAAGGAAGGAAGGAAGGAAGGAAGGAAGGAAGGAAGGAAGGAAGGAAGGAAGGAAGGAAGGAAGGAAGGAAGGAAGGAAGGAAGGAAGGAAGGAAGGAAAGGAAGGAAGGAAGGAAGGAAGGAAGGAAGGAAGGAAGGAAGGAAGGAAGGAAGGAAGGAAGGAAGGAAGGAAGGAAGGAAGGAAGGAAGGAAGGAAGGAAGGAAGGAAGGAAGGAAGGAAGGAAGGAAGGAAGGAAGGAAGGAAGGAAGGAAGGAAGGAAGGAAGGAAGGAAGGAAGGAAGGAAGGAAGGAAGGAAGGAAGGAAGGAAGGAAGGAAGGAAGGAAGGAAGGAAGGAAGGAAGGAAGGAAGGAAGGAAGGAAGGAAGGAAGGAAGGAAGGAAGGAAGGAAGAAGGAAGGAAGGAAGGAAAGGAAGGAAGGAAGGAAGGAAGGAAGGAAGGAAGGAAGGAAGGAAGGAAGGAAGGAAGGAAGGAAGGAAGGAAGGAAGGAAGGAAGGAAGGAAGGAAAAGGAAGGAAGGAAGGAAGGAAGGAAAGAAGGAAGGAAAGAAGGAAAGAAAGAAGGAAGAAAGAAAGAAAGAAGAAAGAAAGAAAGAAAGAAAGAAAGAAAGAAAGAAAGAAAGAAAGGAAGAAAGGAAGAAAGAAAGAAAGAAAGAATGAAAAACTTGGAAAGAAAACATGGCGGCTAGTAGAGCAGACGTGTGGTAATGAGCTCCGCAGTCTTAGTCGAAAGCCTGCCTTACAACATCGCACCGAGTCTTAATACAGAAGTGTGGTAACATACTGAGCTCTTATCTTTCAGGATAAGTAGGTCGCGAGTTGAATTATACAATCTAGCTATAGGATTATTTTGATTTAGTGTTTGAACGCTGTTCAAACATTCAACAAACACTAAACTATCAAGCGGAACGAAGCGGAAGAGCCAAGTAAAACTCTGGTTGAAGATACACTAACACCGAACAAAAATGGTCAGATGGACAAGTACAATGTTGTCAGACCTACAGGACTGTAGAAGTAAAGCACTTGAGTTAAGAAACGGAGAAAATCCACCATTGGACGGCAATGGAAAGAAGAAGAAATATGTAGATGTCCTACAAGAGCTATGGCATAAGAATGGATATGAACATCTGGGACTTTCGAAGGATAATTTACGAGTACGGGCAAATCAACTAAAGGTACAGAATCTTGCAGGAAAGAAATCGATTGAGGAAGAAGTTTTACTTCAACAAAATCAAATAAGACAAGGTTTCGAACAGAATATTACCAACAATCAAGAAGAAGCGGGGTCTCCTGAGACCAACGAATTTGAATTTGAAGAAATAAATTATACACCGGAAGAAATGGCAACAGCTAAGAATATTGAAGACGAAGCAACAAATATCATGGAAAATATCTCGGAACATGCGGGGAACTTCTCAAATCGAATATGGGAAACCAGGACCAAGACAGCACCAACCCAAAGAAATCTACAAATGTTAAATAAAGTGGCCAAAAATATGTGGTCTACCAAAGAAAATGGGAATTCTTGTCAGTTGTTGTGGTTATATAACTGCATTATATATGCAATAGCTATTGCATGGTTAATGAGCCAAGGTATTGCGAAAGAATCCAACGTACATAGAGCGACAATAAACAACAACCGAAAGAATTGGATACCGGCGTGCGTAAGAAAAATTGAGAAATAAATAAAGGAAATCAGACGAGATATCTCTCTGGCAACAGCAGAGTTAACACGACTCCAAACAAACGGTAAACTTACAAAGAAAGGGAAGAAGAATAGGAAACATCTCAGTGAGAACAGAGGGGTTAAAATATCTTGCGCAGGGATAATTAGTTTCATTGAAAAGGAGAAATCAAGATTGAAGAGAATGGCAAGGAAGAGAAAAAGAAAGATCAAGTGGTGTGAGTCAAAAAAATGGAATAAAATGTATGCGACGTCCCCTACGAAAGTACACAACATCATGCGAGAATCTATTAAGAAGGATCCGGATAACTTGAAACCTAAGTTATGGATGAAAGAGCGCAATGGTGATGAGAACTCAAACTCCTTTGAAACACTAGAACAAGCAGAGGAATTTTGGCGACCGATGTGGGAAAATGAAGGAAATGGAAATCCCGGAGCATTATGGCTAAAGGAGATTGCAGAGGTAATGGAGAACTGTAGGCGAAGTGGCGGTGATGAAGTGGGTACGGTGTGTCTGTCAATGTCTCACAAATCAGACAGGCTATAAAGAAGAAAAAGAAATTGGTCTGCACCTGGCCCTGATGGAATTGCGAATTTTTGGATAAAGAAGATAACATACCTACATGCACCTTTAGCGAAAGTCATCGAATCCGTCATCAATGAAGAAGAATCAATACCGGAATGGTTGAATACCGGGCGAACAACACTTTTTCCGAAGGAAGGTGAATGGAATGTTTCAAACCACAGACCAATAACATGTTTGAATACAACATATAAACTTGTGACATCAGTAACTCTTCCCATCGTTGATAACCACTTGAAGAACAACGAATTCCTCCAACAAGATCAAAGAGGGGCCAAGGAAGGAGTATCCGGATGTGTTGACAATCTTTTGATAGATAAACTGGTGCTGGAAGATGTTAAAGAAAAGAAGCGAAATATGGCATGTGCTTGGGTAGATGTACGCAAAGCTTATGATAGTGTAGATTATACCATCTTGGAGAAAGTACTAGAGATTCATGGCTTCTCGGAAAAACTCGTACGTATTGTAATGAAGCTTGTAACCAGATGCTCCATCACGCTGGTGGTACAGACGAAAGCTTGGTATGGAGGAATCATCTAAAGTAACCCTCAGAAAAGGATTACTTCAAGGTGACTCCCTGTGCCCGAAGTTATTCACGATCTATCTCAACCCAATTGCCTGGAAGCTGAGAGCGACAGAGGGGTACGTCTTGAGCAAACCGGTGAAACTTAAAATCACCCATCTTATGTTCATAGATGACCTGAAAGCTTTTGCTGCAAATGAAAAGAAACTCCATCTAATTTTGAAGCTAACACAACAATGTATGACGGATTTGAATATGGAGTGGGGAGTTAGGAAATGTGCTACGATGGTTGTTGAAGAGAGGAAAACTAGAAGAGCAGAGTGAAATGCAGTTAAATGAAACTACAACACTTAGAACAGTTGATAAGGATGCACCATACCAATTCCTGGGTATTTATGAACACATCTGCCACGATTCGCGATTACTTCGCGATAAAGCCAGCAAGGAATTCCTTCAACGAATTTGGCTAATATGGTCCTCGCCGATGGCTGAACCACTGAAGATACATGCCACCAACACGTTTGCTATTCCAGCGCTTACCTATTACATGTGCACCACCGAGTGGACAGTACACGATCTACAAGAACTAGATCGGGAAGTTAGAAAAATACTAACCGAAGTAGGTGCAAGACACCCTGGAGCATCCGTGCCACTTCTGTATTTGCCAAGATCCTTGGGTGGCCGTGGCATGAAATCAGTTGAACAAGAGTATATGGAAACAAAGATAAAAATAGCTGTTCACCTGCATTCTTCAAGTGATCCGATGAAAGCTGTGGCTAAGATCGACCAGCAAAGAGAAGGAAAAGGGAGAAGATCGATAATAAAAGATGCGAAGAAAATGGCAACAAAGTTAGGCGTTGAAATTAACGAGAACGTGGGGAACGATGAATGGAGCATAAAATTCACGAAAAATGATGGAACGGAACTTAGAGCGTGCTCCGAAGAAAGAGTCAAAGAAGTTTTACAGAAAGCTCGACAAAATTCGAGAAAAAGAGAAGTTGAAAACCAAAAATGGCTAGGACAATTTACAACAAACCGTTGGTCAGATGACAGCCTAAACAAACAATCCTGTTTTCTATGGCTTAACCTTTGGCAGGAGTGCCCGACAGATGTCGTTGCCGACATCGAGGAGTTTGTACCAACAGCTGCTACCGACGCGAGTCTACTATCAGCAGAAACTTGGGCAAGAAATACCAACTAATCAGTGCAGGCTATGTAAGGTCAAACAGGAGACAGTCGCCCACGTACTTACTGGATGTGCAATGTTGTCACAATCTGAGTATTTGTACCGGCACAACAATGGGATGAAATGTCTATATTTTTTTATTCTAAGAAAATACAATCTGATCACTAAAGTCCCACCATGGAATACCAAAATAACTCCAAAGCCAGCGGTAGAAAACGCCGAAGTAACCATCCACTGGGATATACCCATCTATTCTGCGGGAGGACAAATGTTATACACTGAGGAACAGGGAAATCGGCCAGATACAGTAGTCTACGATCACGTGAAAAAAGAAATAACTGTCGTTGAATTCAGCTGCCCCTGGATCACCAATAGACAAATAAAGGTTACTGAGAAGCAAGGAAAATATCAAGAAGTTCGCAAGGAATTGAAAGAACGATATGGTGGATACAAAGTTGAGCAAATCAATGTCATTGTTGATGCCCTTGGAGGGTATTCAGAAGAATTGCAATCAACTCTCGTGCGCTACCTTGGAAAGTCTGATGCAACAAAAGCACTGAAAATTATGCAAAGAGCTGTATTGTTTGGTTCAATCCGGATAAAGAACCTATTCAAATCCACCGTCACCTCCACTGCCTAGTTGGAATGTTGTATAGTACTTTTAACTTTCCTTTTTTATCTTTTATCTTTGACTCAAAATGACAAAAAAAAATTTAAAAGTAACAACTATTTTGTAAATAATTTTAAGTTAGATTGTTTAAGTGGTTGATAGGCTACCTTTAGGGCCCTATCGCCTTATTTTTGTTAATTAAGCAGAACTGTTTGATCAAATGGACTAAAAAGAAAAGAAAGAAAGAAAGAAAGAAAGAAAGAAAGAAAGAAAGAAAGAAAGAAAGAAAGAAAGAAAGAAAGAAAGAAAGAAAGAAAGAAAGAAAGAAAGAAAGAAAGAAAGAAAGAAAGAAAGAAAGAAAGAAAGAAAGAAAGAAAGAAAGAAAGAAAGAAAGAAAGAAAGAAAGAAAGAAAGAAAGAAAGAAAGAAAGAAAGAAAGAAAGAAAGAAAGGAAAAGAAAAAAGGAAGGAAGGAAGTAGGGTGGGAAGTAAGTAAGAAGGAAAGAAGGAAAAAAGGAAGAAATAAATTAAAGCATCAGAAAGAAGGGTACGCACCATTATATAAAACGAGAATAAGATGCAAGTGCTGTTATCGACTATCACTACTCCATACAGTTTTAATTTACAACACGCATTTCCGGTCCGGCTGCTTCTTGCTGCAGATCGGGGTAAGGTTACTATAAAGCGTGATTTAAATTACCTTGATTAGCAACTAGCAAGGCCAAGGTTATTTTTCCTGTGTTGAAGACGCTGGAAGAGAAAGAAAAGTTTCGTTCATTAATTGAGACACTTCTTGGATACTCAGATATACTCTTACGAAGAAGTAAGTAGTCAAGTGTGTGGGTAGTCTACTACTCCATGTATCACATTGATATCTTCAGCGGCTGAGGTTCTAGAGTTCCTCATTTCACACTGTCAATCGAAGATTCCTTGTTTCTTCTCCCGTGTCGTCGTAAATTGAAACAACCGTACTCTATTCAGTACCAGATTTCCGGGAGCTCTCCCCTTGACAAGTTTTTAAATCGTCGTCTGGCGTTATAGCCAGAGTAAAACGAAAAGGAAACAGAGCTGCTCGAATCATAATGAAGCAATGATGTAGATCATCTGGTTGCTTTAGATGCTTTAGACTGGAAGCCACTTAAAACGGAAAGAATAAAGGCTAAGTCAAAACTGATGTTTAAATTGTTGAATAAAATGGGTCCTAAATCACTTACAAATTTATTTACTTTCAAAAGTGAAATGACAAATTATGAACTTCGAGATATTGAAAGTACTCTTTGCTTACCACAACCGCGTACTAATAGCATGAAAAAAAGTAATTTTGTTATTGTACACGGCCCTTGTGGAAATCAGCCTAGGTTGACAATGGTTAGCGTGTTTAAATAAAGTTTTCTATCTATCTAATGCCAAACGCAAGCCAAACGTCATATTGTTTATTTGTGGCGCTTGTGGTAATATGTTAGTTAATTACTACGCGGGCGACAAATAAGCCCACCAGATATGATGTTATTGCCTTATTTATATAATTTAGTCTTCTACCTATACGTACGGAAAGAGAAAGGCAACACGTTCGCTCGGCTTTGCTCTAGACTCTAGCCTGTAGTTCAGGGTTTATTGGTTCTATTTTCCTTTATGTATTTTAGATATGACTGATAGGGTTATCCAGTATAAACAAAGTTAGTTTAGTTTACTCTGGTTTCCTTCTGTAGTAACACTGGACCAATGAGGGATGGTCCTTACTGGACTTCTGAGGATAACAGTTTAGATATATTAACTGATAGAGTTATCCACTATAAATAAGGTTAGTTTAGTTTAGATGTGTCGATTCGATAAGTCCTATCCAAGTCTGAATTGTATGGGATTTACAACGGCTCTCGCGTGACCTTGTAAATACCAATACAGCTACCGCTCATATATTATATATATACACTAATACTTATATTGTTATTTAAACACCTATAGGTTTCGTCTTTGGCTATATGGCGTACTTTTCAACAATGTGGACGATTTTTCTTCTTGAAGTATTTCTGATCTCCTACATATTCTGTAAACAAGGTAAATTTAACCGTCCCATTCTTAGGCCCTGGCGGATTGACAGTCCAATCGGATCAAAACACTCGAGTGAAGTCAATCTGGGCACATGTTTACACGGAGAATCTGCTTGGTACATTGTTTTCCGTTTTGGAACACTGTTTTCTGTGCTTCCCTCAACCTGTATCTGTGGCTATCAGGAGGTATCTGTGGGTAGCTGTGAGTATATGCAGGTATCTGTGGGTAGCTACTGGAGGTATCTGTGGGAAGCTGTAGTTAGCTGTAGGTATCTGTGGGAAGCTGTAAGTAGCTGTAGGTATCTGGAGGTGTTTGTAAGTCTGTGCGTAGCTAGAGGTATCTGGAGGTACCTAGAGGTATATATGTAGGTATTTGTAGGTATCTTTAAGTATCTGTATCTGCAGTTATCTTGGTTTGTTTATTACTGTTGTCGAACTACCATGCTTTTCTTTTTTATCACAGATTCCAAACCAGTGTTTCTGAAATCAAAAGTATACTATACGTCCAAAGTTGGCCAAACTGTGCGATTGAAGTGTTTGCTAGCCAATACAACAAAAGCAACTATAAAATGGACACAAGACGGAGTGAATGTTGGAAAGGCCAGTACCGTCAAGGGCCATTACCAAGTCATAAAGAGGAAAATGGGTGGTCTTCTCAGAATAAAAAACACAGAAAAGAAAGATGCTGGAGAGTATGTCTGCGAAGCTGTAAACAAATACGGTTCAGCTAGTCGGAAAATAAATTTGACAATAAAAGGTAGGCATTCCATGCAATAAATGTGAATGAACTGGGTTTACAACAAAAGAAATAGAGTTTAAGATCTACGACGTCAACCTTAGAGCATTTTCACGTCTTCAAGACGACGTCGACAGCCAAAAGATGAGAACCGTTGCTTGAGATTGACTTAGTACAATCATTTTAGCAATACTGGAAAGTTTTGAAAGTCATTAAACTATCAAATACCAAATATAATAGTCAGTTAACCGCGACTTCTTTAGATTGTAAAACTTGTCTTGCTTTTTAACTGCCATCGTCGTCCTCGCACCTTAAAGTCCCTAATGTTTAACCTTTTGACTTCTAAAGCGACCAAAATCTGCCATTTTATTATTTTACTCTTTTGGTAAATGCCAGACGATTTTACTCATGCATTTAGTAAGATCCTCTAGTAGTGAAAGTTTTCTTTCTTTCTTTCTTTCTTTCTTTCTTTCTTTCTTTCTTTCTTTCTTTCTTTCTTTCTTTCTTTCTTTCTTTCTTTCTTTCTTTCTTTCTTTCTTTCTTTCTTTCTTTCTTTCTTTCTTTCTTTCTTTCTTTCTTTCTTTCTTTCTTTCTTTCTTTCTTTCTTTCTTTCTTTCTTTCTTTCTTTCTTTCTTTCTTTCTTTCTTTCTTTCTTTCTTTCTTTCTTTCTTTCTTTCTTCCAAGGGCATCAACAATGACATTGATTTGCTCAACTTTGTATCCGCCATATCGTTCTTTCAATTCCTTGCGAACTTCTTGATATTTTCCTTGCTTCTCAGTAACCTTTATTTGTCTATTGGTGATCCAGGGGCAGCTGAATTCAACGACAGTTATTTCTTTCTTCACGTGATCGTAGACTACTGTATCTCGCCGATTTCCCTCTTCCTCAGTGTATAACATTTGTCCTCCCGCAGAATAGATGGGTATATCCCAGTGGATGGTTACTTCGGCGTTTTCTACCGCTGGCTTTCGAGTTATTTTGGTGTTCCATGGTGGGACTTTAGTGATCAGATTGTATTTTCTTAGAATAAAAAAATATAGACATTTCATCCCATTGTTGTGCCGGTACAAATACTCAGATTGTGACAACATTGCACATCCAGTAAGTACGTGGACGACTGTCTCCTGTTTGACCTTACATAGCCTGCACTGATTAGTTGGTATTTCTTGCCCGAGTTTCTGCTGATAGTAGACTCGCGTCGGTAGCAGCTGTTGGTACAACTCCTCGATGTCGGCAACGACATCTGCTGGGCACTCCTGCCAAAGGTTAAGCCATAGAAAACAGGATTGTTTGTTTAGGCTGTCATCTGACCAACGGTTTGTTGTAAATTGTCCTAGCCATTTTTGGTTTTCAACTTCTCTTTTTCTCGAATTTTGTCGAGTTTTCTGTAAAACTTCTTTGACTCTTTCTTCGGAGCACGCTCTAAGTTCCGTTCCATCATTTTTCGTGAATTTTATGCTCCATTCATCGTTCCCCACGTTCTCGTTAATTTCAACGCCTAACTTTGTTGCCATTTTCTTCGCATCTTTTATTACCGATCTTCTCCCTTTTCCTTCTCTTTGCTGGTCGATCTTAGCCACGGCTTTCATAATCGGATCACTTGAAGAGTGCAGGTGAACAGCTATTTTTATCTTTGTTTCCATATACTCTTGTTCAACTGATTTCATGCCACGGCCACCCAAGGATCTTGGCAAATACAGAAATGGTACGGATGCTCCAGGGTGTCTTGCACCTACTTCGGTTAGTATTTTTCTAACTTCCCGATCTAGTTCTTGTAGATCGTGTACAATCCACTCGGTGGTGCACATGTAATAGGTAAGCGCTGGAATAGCAAACGTGTTGGTGGCATGTATCTTCAGTGGTTCAGCCATCGGCGAGGACCATATTAGCCAGATTCGTTGAAGGAATTCCTTGCTGGCTTTATCGCGAAGTAATCGCGAATCGTGGCAGATGTGTTCATAAATACCCAGGAATTGGTATGGTGCATCCTTATCAACTGTTCTAAGTGTTGTAGTTTCATTTAACTGCATTTCACTCTGCTCTTCTAGTTTTCCTCTCTTCACAACCATCGTAGCACATTTCCTAACTCCCCACTCCATATTCAAATCCGTCATACATTGTTGTGTTAACTTCAAAATTAGATGGAGTTTCTTTTCATTTGCAGCAAAAGCTTTCAGGTCATCTATGAACATCAGATTCCATCCTTCCTTCCTTCCATCCTTCCTTCCATCCAACCATTCTTCCTTCCTTCCTTCCTTCCTCCTCGCTCCCTCCCTCCCTCCCTCCCTCCCTCCCTCCCTCCCTCCCTCCTTCCTTCCGTCCTTCCTACCTTCCTTCCTTCCCTCCTTCCTTCCTTCCTTCCTTCCTTCCTTCCTTCCTTCCTTCCTTCCGTCCTTTCTCCCTCCTTCCTTCCATCCATTCTTCCTTCCATCCATCCTTCCTTCCTTCCATCCTTCCTTCCATCCTTGCTTCCTTCCTTCCTTCCATCCATCCATCCATCCATCCTTCCTTCCTTCCTTCCCTCCCTCCTTCCTTCCTTCCTTCATTCCTTCCTTCCTTCCTTCCTCCTTCCTTCCATCCATCCATTCTTCCTTCCCTTACATCCTTCCTTCCATCCATTCTTCCTTCCATCCATTCTTCCTTCCATCCAACCTTCCTTCCTTCCTTCCTTCCTTCCTTCCTTCCTTCCTTCCTTCCTTCCTTCCTTCCGTCCTTCCTACCTTCCTACCTTCCTTCCTTCCTTCCTTCCTTCCTTCCTTCCTTCCTTCCTTCCTTCCTTCCTTCCTTCCTTCCTTCCTTCCTTCCTTCCTTCCTTCCTTCCTTCCTTCCGTCCTTCCTCCCTCCTTCCTTCCATCCATTCTTCCTTCCATCCATCCTTCCTTCCTTCCATCCTTCCTTCTATCCTTGCTTCCTTCCTTCCTTCCATCCATCCATCCTTCCTTCCTTCCTTCCTTCCTTCTCTCCCTCCTTCCTTCCTTCCTTCATTCCTTCCTTCCTTCCTCCTTCCTTCCATCCATCCATTCTTCCTTCCCTTCCATCCTTCCTTCCATCCATTCTTCCTTCCATCCATTCTTCCTTCCATCCTTCCTTCCTTCCTTCCATCCTTCCTTCCATCCTTGCTTCCTTCCTTCCTTCCATCCATCCATCCATCCTTCCTTCCTTCCTTCCTTCCCTCCCTCCTTCCTTCCTTCATTCCTTCCTTCCTTCCTTCCTCCTTCCTTCCATCCATCCATTCTTCCTTCCCTTACATCCTTCCTTCCATCCATCCATGCTTCCTTCCATCCATTCTTCCTTCCATCCAACCTTCCTTCCTTCCTTCCTTCCTTCCTTCCTTCCTTCCTTCCTTCCTTCCTTCCTTCCTTCCTTCCTTCCGTCCTTCCTCCCTCCTTCCTTCCATCCATTCTTCCTTCCATCCATCCTTCCTTCCTTCCATCCTTCCTTCTATCCTTGCTTCCTTCCTTCCTTCCATCCATCCATCCTTCCTTCCTTCCTTCCTTCCTTCTCTCCCTCCTTCCTTCCTTCCTTCATTCCTTCCTTCCTTCCTTCCATCCATCCATTCTTCCTTCCCTTCCATCCTTCCTTCCATCCATTCTTCCTTCCATCCATTCTTCCTTCCATCCTTCCTTCCTTCCTTCCTTCCTTCCTTCCTTCCTTCCTTCCTTCCTTCCTTCCTTCCTTCCTTCCTTCCTTCCTTCCTTCCTTCCTTCCTTCCTTCCTTCCTTCCTTCCTTCCTCCGTTCCTCCTTTTGTTATTTTCCTCGGTCTAACGGCAAGTGAGAATCTCTTGTAGTCAAAGGGTTAACTGAGCTTATCTGCTCATCTCTCTTCCTTAACATTTCGAGTCCTAGAACAGTGTGGATGTTCATTATATTTCTTATTTTAAACCTAGGTGAGAATAAAAAAACCAGTGTTTCTGGAAAGGGTATGTGATAGAGCTTTATATAAACTGTACATTTGTTATATTTTTGGTGTACATGTACATTTTTAATAACAAACATCTCTCTATTGCTTTTTTCTCTCTAAAAAGGAAAACCTTGGTTTATTAAACCACCTGTTAATCCAGTACAATACTTAGCTTGGCCAGTTTCAAGGGATATAAAGTTCAAGTGCGACGCTGATGGCGAGCGACCTATTTCGTACAGATGGTTTAAAAATGGCAAGACTGTTATACATCGACGACTTGATCCTAAGATGAATACAACACGATGGCGCCTGCGAATCAAAACTGCAATACCTTCTGACAACGGCTTGTACACCTGTGTTGTATCAAATAGGCTTGGAAATATTTCAAAGAGTATTAAATTTACTGTTTTGGGTAAGTGGGAGTATATTTCTGTTTGTCAGTACTATAGTATTGACCACTTTCATAATGGTGATTAATTTGAATATTCTTTCATGTGAATCTTAATAAGTTGTTTTTTTTGGCCTTGTTTGTGTCTGCAATTGTCTGTAACGAAAAAGATGGAAACTTGTACATTTAAGCACAATCATTTGTGCATAGTAAATATTTTTTCTTGTACAATTATCGAAACATAGGTCTTTAAAAAGATCAACTTTGGTAGGAATGAAGTTCTTGCTTAGTTAATCCAGGTTAACATGATAAACAATGTTTATCAACTGATTTGAGGTAGCAAAGCATTGTCGTTAAATGTACTGCAAGTGAGTCAAAAATGAACATTCTATGTTACGCTATACGTATGTGAGGTATGCTATTTAGACAAGAAAAACTGTTCCCACTAATCACGTAAATGTTCAATTGATAAACAGCCTGCGTAGCCGGCGCTGGGGATTGGGACGACTACGCAGGCTAATTGCGAAATTTCATTGCAGAAGAGGGACGAACAAGGCCAATTTTATCGATAGGCTATCCCAAGAACAAAACAGTCAAAAGTGGCAGTAACATAACGTTTGAATGTCGAGAATTGGTCAGCTCAGTACTGACAGATTACCGGTGGCTGAAGTGGAAAAATCTTCCGAAAAATGACCCAATAATTCAGTTGAATGATTCAATACCAGACACTAGTTCTCCCGATTATTGGCTCATCGATCCTAAACATTATAAGGCGTTTAAAGTGAGAGATATAAATGATCAACAATTATACGGTGGAAGAATTATTTTACAAAATGTGTCAAAAGAAGATGCAGGGCTCTACACCTGCCTTGTTAGTAACCATATTGGCCGTGCTTCAAGGAGTGCTTTCTTGATCATTGATGATAAAGGTAAAAATATAATTTGCAACAGCTAGGTTACGTTTTAAAATAAAAAATTATCACAAGCTCAATTTTTCTTGGCTACGGAATTAAACGAAAACGAACGAACGAACGGACGGACGGACGGACGGACGAACGAACGAACCAACCAACTGTTAACGAAATCTGAAGAATGTTGAGAAAACTTTTTCAAGACAGTGTTCTGTTCTTTTCCAACTCGACCGCTGAGTCTAAACACATTGACTACAAGCCACAAATTTTATTAATATATATTTCATATATTCTAGAACCTACAGTTAACAGCCATAAACCAACGGACATACCCACAAAGATCGAAGAACGCGGAGAAATGAAACAGAGCAGTTCTAAGTTTATAATTATTTTGATAGTATTGTGCGTCGTTACCGTTCTGATTTTTGCGAGTATTGCTGCATATCTTGTTTATCACAGAATGAAAACCAAGGGAAGAGCAGTGTATGATTTTCGGAATGTAGCACAACACCCGAAAAACCGTTTACAAAACGAGTACGTTGATTTGAACCAGTACAAAATATGATGTTCAGAGAAGAGGATGACCCGTGTCCAATAGTTTAAAGGGGAATAGCAACAAAAACTACAAGTACACATTTTTAATTTCTGATTAACAAATTTTCTTGCGATGGTAATCCAAGTAAATAAAACAACTCTTGTGCCAAACAACATCACTAATTTCGACAAAAGACAATCTTGCCGTTCGACATCTTGTTGTAAGACCTTGCCTAATTAACTGACGTCACGAGCTGGGTAAACATGATGAAACTTTATTCTTCTGGCAGCTGAATTTCTGTGGTATGTTTTTAAAGTGTTGTGGTTTAATCAAGAATGAAAATCATCTATGTATAAAAATGAGTTTCAGACTTATATATGTGAAAGTATGGCTAACTAAAGTTTTCGCTTTACCCAGCTTGTGACGTCACATACATATCAAAAATGTATCCAAGATGGCAGATACTGATTCAGATTAGCAACAACTTTAAAAGTGCAATTAAGCTGTTTTATTGGAATACTTTGGGTCTAAATAACACACTAGATTGTATCTTCATGTCATTGGTTTGCTTTGGAAATTTTTTGTTTTTGTTGGCCCATCCCCTTTAACTCAACTTTATATTAAACAAAATACTTTTTTGTTGATAGCCGAAATAGCCGAAAGAGCTAAACTAGATTTTGATATAAACCATAAACATGTATTATGTAGTTCTATTGAATATAAAATATATAAATGGTGTTCAGAGAAGGAGGACGACTCATGCTTAATAGTTTAATTTTTATTCAACTAAATAACTTTTGTGGTTTCAGACGTTCAGTAAACCGTGAGCATCCTTAATCCTCATAGATTTTTGTCAGGTTTAAGCTTGCCATTTCTAGTGATGATTAAAACGATTGATCGAAAGGTTTAAAAATCTTAATTCATTGCCCTTGCCATCGTCAATCATATCTAGTTTTCAAATACGAACCACTTTTGGCGTCGCATATCCGGCTCTCGTTTTCTCCGGAAATTGATCTCGACGCTCAGCAGCACTACGGAAATCACTGAAATTGTGGAATGTGGCGAAAAATTCGAACGCCTACAGAAGGTCAACGAACGTTGACATTTGCTGAAAGTTTTCAAGATAAGTTTGATAAACTAATGTGACGAAGGAAGGAGGGAGGGAAAGAAGGAAGAAGGAAAGGAAGGAGGGAAGGAAGGAAGGAAGGAAGGAAGGAAGGAAGGAAGGATCAAAGGAAGGAGGGAAGGAAGGTCGAAGGGAAGGATGGAAGGAAGGAAGGAAGGAAGGAAGGAGGGAGGGAGGGAGGGAGGGAGGGAGTGAGTGAGTGAGAGAGGGATGGGGAGAAGGAAGGAAGAAAGGAAGAAAGGAAGAAAGGAAGAAAGAAAGAAAGAAAGAAAGAAAGAAAGAAAGAAAGAAAGAAAGAAAGAAAGAAAGAAAGAAAGAAAGAAAGGAAGGAAGGAAGGAAGGAAGGAAGGAAGGAAGGAAGGAAGGAAGGAAGGAAGGAAGGAAGGAAGGAAGGAAGGAAGGAAGGAAGGAAGGAAGGAAGGAAGGAAGGAAGAAAGAAAGAAAGAAAGAAAGAAAGAAAGAAAGAAAGAAAGAAAGAAAGAAAGAAAGAAAGAAAGAAAGAAAGAAAGAAAGAAAGAAAGAAAGGAAAAGAAAAAAGGAAGGAAGGAAGTAGGGTGGGAAGTAAGTAAGAAGGAAAGAAGGAAAAAAGGAAGAAATAAATTAAAGCATCAGAAAGAAGGGTACGCACCATTATATAAAACGAGAATAAGATGCAAGTGCTGTTATCGACTATCACTACTCCATACAGTTTTAATTTACAACACGCATTTCCGGTCCGGCTGCTTCTTGTTGCAGATCGGGGTAAGGTTACTATAAAGCGTGATTTAAATTACCTTGATTAGCAACTAGCAAGGCCAAGGTTATTTTTCCTGTGTTGAAGACGCTGGAAGAGAAAGAAAAGTTTCGTTCATTAATTGAGACACTTCTTGGATACTCAGATATACTCTTACGAAGAAGTAAGTAGTCAAGTGTGTGGGTAGTCTACTACTCCATGTATCACATTGATATCTTCAGCGGCTGAGGTTCTAGAGTTCCTCATTTCACACTGTCAATTGTTTCTTCTCCCGTGTCGTCGTAAATTGAAACAACCGTACTCTATTCAGTACCAGATTTCCGGGAGCTCTCCCCTTGACAAGTTTTTAAATCGTCGTCTGGCGTTATAGCCAGAGTAAAACGAAAAGGAAACAGAGCTGCTCGAATCATAATGAAGCAATGATGTAGATCATCTGGTTGCTTTAGATGCTTTAGACTGGAAGCCACTTAAAACGGAAAGAATAAAGGCTAAGTCAAAACTGATGTTTAAATTGTTGAATAAAATGGGTCCTAAATCACTTACAGATTTATTTACTTTCAAAAGTGAAATGACAAATTATGAACTTCGAGATATTGAAAGTACTCTTTGCTTACCACAACCGCGTACTAATAGCATGAAAAAAAGTAATTTTGTTATTGTACACGGCCCTTGTGGAAATCAGCCTAGGTTGACAATGGTTAGCGTGTTTAAATAAAGTTTTCTATCTATCTAATGCCAAACGCAAGCCAAACGTCATATTGTTTATTTGTGGCGCTTGTGGTAATATGTTAGTTAATTACTACGCGGGCGACAAATAAGCCCACCAGATATGATGTTATTGCCTTATTTATATAATTTAGTCTTCTACCTATACGTACGGAAAGAGAAAGGCAACACGTTCGCTCGGCTTTGCTCTAGACTCTAGCCTGTAGTTCAGGGTTTATTGGTTCTATTTTCCTTTATGTATTTTAGATATGACTGATAGGGTTATCCAGTATAAACAAAGTTAGTTTAGTTTACTCTGGTTTCCTTCTGTAGTAACACTGGACCAATGAGGGATGGTCAGTAAGGACTTCTGAGGATAACAGTTTAGATATATTAACTGATAGAGTTATCCACTATAAATAAGGTTAGTTTAGTTTAGATGTGTCGATTCGATAAGTCCTATCCAAGTCTGAATTGTATGGGATTTACAACGGCTCTCGCGTGACCTTGTAAATACCAATACAGCCACCGCTCATATATTATATATATACACTAATACTTATATTGTTATTTAAACACCTATAGGTTTCGTCTTTGGCTATATGGCGTACTTTTCAACAATGTGGACGATTTTTCTTCTTGAAGTATTTCTGATTCCCTACATATTCTGTAAACAAGGTAAATGTAACCGTCCCATTCTTAGGCCCTGGCGGATTGACAGTCCAATCGGATCAAAACACTCGAGTGAAGTCAATCTGGGCACATGTTTACACGGAGAATCTGCTTGGTACATTGTTTTCCGTTTTGGAACACTGTTTTCTGCGCTTCCCTCAATCTGTATCTGTGGCTATCAGGAGGTATCTGTGGGTAGCTGTGAGTATCTGCAGGTATCTGTGGGTAGCTACTGGAGGTATCTGTGGGAAGCTGTATAGTTAGCTGTAGGTATCTGTGGGAAGCTGTAAGTAGCTGTAGGTATCTGGAGGTGTTTGTAAGTCTGTGCGTAGCTAAAGGTATCTGGAGGTACCTAGAGGTATATATGTAGGTATTTGTAGGTATCTTTAAGTATCTGTATCTGCAGTTATCTTGCAATTGGTTTGTTTATTACTGTTGTCGAACTACCATGCTTTTCTTTTTTATCACAGATTCCAAACCAGTGTTTCGGAAATCAAAAGTATACTATACGTCCAAAGTTGGCCAAACTGTGCGATTGAAGTGTTTGCTAGCCAATACAACAAAAGCAACGATAAAATGGACAAAAGACGGAGTGAATGTTGGAAAGACCAGTACCGTTAAGGGCCATTACCAAGTCATAAAGAGGAAAATGGGTGGTCTTCTCAGAATAAAAAACACAGAAAAGAAAGATGCTGGAGAGTATGTCTGCGAAGCTGTAAACAAATACGGTTCAGCCAGTCAGAAACTAAATTTGACAATCAAAGGTAGGCATTGCAATAAATGTCAACCTTTAACGACGACGTCCTTTAAACAAAATACTTCATTTTGCAAAACAAAGAGAATGAATAATTTTTAGTCCTAGAGGAATCTCAACACCGCCCTCGTTCTTTATACAACACCACTTACTTTCTTTCTTTCTTTCTTTCTTTCTTTCTTTCTTTCTTTCTTTCTTTCTTTCTTTCTTTCTTTCTTTCTTTCTTTCTTTCCTTCCTTCCTTCTTTCCTTCCTTCCTTCCTTCCTTCGTTCCTTCCTTCCTTCCTTCCTTCGTTCGTTCGTTCGTTCGTTCCTTCCTTCCTTCCTTCCTTCCTTCCTTCCTTCCTTCCTTCCTTCCTTCCATTCTTCCTTCCACCCTTCCTTCCTTCCTTCCATCCATCCATCCTTCCTCCCTAGTCCCTTCCTCCTTTTGTTATTTTCCTCGGTCTATTAAAACTATTAAAACGGCAAGTGAGAATCTCTTGTAGTCAAAGGGTTAATTGAGCTTATGTGCTCATCTCTCTTCCTTAACATTTTGAGTCCTAGAACAGTGTGGATGTTCATTATATTTCTTATTTTAAACCTAGGTGAGAATAAAAAAAACGGTGTTCCTGGAAAGGGTATGTGATAGAGCTTTATATAAACTATACATTTGTTATATTTTTGGTGTACATGAACATTTTTAATAACAAACATCCCTATATTGCTTTTTTCTCTCTAAAAAGGAAAACCTTGGTTTATTAAACCACCTGTTAATCCAGTACAATTCTTAGCTTGGCCAGCTTCATCGGATATAAAGTTCAAGTGCGAGGCTGATGGCGAGCGACCTATTTCGTACAGATGGTATAAAAATGGCAAGAGTGTTATATATCGACCACTTGATCCTAAGATGAATACAACACGATGGTACCTGCGAATCAAAACTGCTGTACCTTCTGACAACGGCTTGTACACCTGTGTTGTATCAAATAGACTTGGAAATATTTCAAAGAGTATTAAATTTACTGTTTTGGGTAAGTGGGAGTATATTTCTGTTTGTGAGTACTATAGTATAGACCACTTTCATAATGGTGATTAATTTCAATATTCTTTTTATGTGAATCTTAATAAGTTTTTTTTGACCTTGTTTGTGTGTCTGCAATTGTCCGTAACAAAAAAGATGGCGACTTGTACATTTGAAGTGGCACTATGACGAAAATCGTGAATACTAATGGCTACCGGTAAACTGTAATTTCCAAATGAGGAATACCGGCGTTTTCAGTTTCTCAAAATATTGTCTCGTTCTCGAGATATTTAAGTTTCTGAAACATGTAAATTAGGTGTAATTTCGTCATAGTGACACTTTAAGCACAATCATTTGCACATAATAAATGTTGTTTCTTGTATAATTATTGGAAGATAGGTCTTTAAAAAGATCAACTTTGGTAGGAATGAAGTTCTCGCTTACTTAATGCATGTTAACATGATAAACAATGTTTAGTTTTTATTTGAACTGATTTGAGGTAGCAAAGCATTGTGGTTAAATGTACTGCAAGTGAGTCAAAAATGAACATTCTATGTTACGCTATACGTTGTGAGGTATGCTATTTAGACAAGAAAAACTGTTCCCACTAATCACGTAAATGTTCAATTGATAAACAGCCTGCGTAGCCGGCGTTGGGGATTGGGACGACTACGCAGGCTAATTGCGAAATTTCATTGCAGAAAAGGGACGAACAAGGCCAATTTTATCATTAGACTATCCCAAGAACAAAACAGTCAAAAGTGGCAGTAACGTAACGTTCGAATGTCGAGAATTGGTTAGCTCAGTACTGACATATTACCTGTGGCTGAAGTGGAAAAATCTTCCGAAAAATGACCCAATAATTCAGTTGAATGATTCAATACCAGACTCCAATTCTTCCGATTATTGGCTCATCCACCATAAACATTATAAGGCGTTTACAGTGAGAGATATAAATGATCAACAATTCTACGGTGGAAGAGTTATTTTACAAAATGTGTCAAAAGAAGATGCAGGGCTCTACACCTGCCTTGTTAGTAACCATATTGGCCGCGCTTCGAGGAGTGCCTTCTTGATCATTGATGATAAAGGTAAAAATATAATTTGCAACAGCTAGGTTACGTTTTAAAATATAAATTTATCACAATCTCAATTTTTCTTGGCTATAACCTCAATTAACTACGGAATTAAACGAAAACGAACGAACGGACGGACGGACGAACGAACGAACCAACCAACTGTTAACGAAATCTGAAGAATGTTGGGAAAACTTTTTCAAGACAGTGTTCTGTTCTTTTCCAACTCGACCGCTGAGTCTAAGCGCATTCATTACAAGCCACAAATTTTATTAATATATATTTCATATATTCTAGAACCTACAGTTAACAGCCATAAACCAACGGACATACCCACAAAGATCGAAGAACGCGAAAAAATAAAACAGAGCAGTTCTAAGTTTATAATTATTTTGATAGTATTGTGCATCGTTACCGTTCTGATTTTTGCGAGTATTGCTGCATATCTTGTTTATCACAGAATGAAAAGCAAGGGAAGAGCAGTGAATGATTTTCGGAATGTAGCACAACACCCGAAAAACCGTTTACAAAACGAGTACGTTGATTTGAACCAGTACAGGATGACCCGTGTTCAATGTTTAACTCAACAATCTCTTTAATAAAATAATAAATAAAATAATAATAATAAATAAAATAATTTAATTTTAATAAAATATTTTACAAAATAATTTTTGTTGATAGAATTTGATATAAAACTAGATTTTGATATAAAATATAAACATGTATTATATATTTCTATTGAATAAAAAGCATATAAATGTTTACTACCATATGTACTAGTTAAATAGCCGAGGAGCTAAACTAGATTTTGATATAAGATACTAAAACTTCAAGGAAGGGAGGAAGGGAGGGAGGGAGGGAGGGAGGGAGGGAGGGAGGGAGGGAGGGAGGGAGGGAGGGAGGGAGGGAGGGAGGGAGGGAGGGAGGGAGGGAGGGAGGGAGGGAGGGAGGGAGGGAGGGAGGGAGGGAGGGAGGGAGGGAGGGAGGGAGGGAGGGAGGGAGGGAGGGAGGGAGGGAGGGAGGGAGGGAGGGAGGGAGGGAGGGAGGGAGGGAGGGACGGACGGAGAAAGGAGGGAAGGAAGGAAGGACGGAAGGAAGGAAGGCAGGAAGGAAGGAAGGAAGGAAGGAAGGAAGGAAGGAAGGAAGGAAGGAAGGAAGGAAGGAAGGAAGGAAGGAAGGAAGGAAGGAAGGAAGGAAGGGAAGGAAGGGAAGGAATGAGGGAGGGAGGGAAGGAAGGAAGGAAGGAGGGAAGGAAGGAAGGAAGGAATGAATGAGGGAAGGAAGGAAGAAAGAAAGGAAGGAAGAAAGAAAGAAAGGAAGGAAAGAAAGAAAGAAAGAAGGAGGGAAGGAAGGAAGGTAGGAAGGAAGGAAGGAAGGAAGGAAGGAAGGAAGGAAGGAAGGAAGGAAGGAAGGAAGGAAGGAAGGAAGGAAGGAAGGAAGGAAGGAAGGAAGGAAGGAAGGAGGGAGGGAGGGAAGGAAGGAATGAGGGAATGAACGAGGGAAGGAAGGAAGAATGAAAGGAAGGAAGGAAAGAAGGAAGGAAGGAGGGAAGGTAGGTGGGAGGGAGGAAGGGAGGAAGGAAGGAAGGAAGGAAGGAAGGAAGGAAGGAAGGGAAGGAAGGAAGGGAAGGAATGAGGGAGGGAGGGAAGGAAGGAAGGAAGGAAGGAAGGAAGGAATGAATGAGGGAAGGAAGGAAGAAAGAAAGGAAGAAAGAAAGAAAGGAAGGAAAGAAAGAAAGAAGGAGGGAGGGAGGGAGGGAGGGAGGGAGGGAGGGAGGGAGGGTGGGAGGGAGGGAGGGAGGGAGGGAGGGAGGGAGGGAGGGAGGGAGGGAGGGAGGGAGGGAGGGAGGGAGGGAAGAAGGGAGGCAGGGAGGGAGGGAGGGAGGAAGGAAGGAAGGAAGGAAGGAAGGAAGGAAGGAAGGAAGGAAGGAAGGAAGGAAGGAAGGAAGGAAGGGAGGGATTAATTAATTATCAATAATTACTATTAATTATTGATTATTAATTTGCACGATGACGTACGATGGCGTTGGGTGACTACAACTACCAGAATGCTTTGCCAGTTTTCTAGTAGTTGTAATTACCATTGTATCCCATAACATGAAGTACTAAACCCACATATCGTAACTGACTGTCTGACCAATCGATACATAATCACGGACTCAAACCTTGTAAATAGACGAGGCAATCGTAACTATATTTTCCAACTAACATTAAACAATAGCAACTGGTATTTTAAACCACGTTTAAACCTAAAATTTTATTGCAACTTACCTTGTGGGCAAATAAAAGAAAACGGTCGTGATTGACCGAGCATGGCCCGAGTGGATCCGAGTGCTTTTCCCCTGCAATGATCGTATTCTCTCGGGAATTGTCGGAGAAAAGCCATTTTCGATTTCAACCAATCAGAATGAAGGAAATAGAAATCTAAAATTAAAAGAACATATTATTGTCATTGATGAATAAGTGTACTGTACTAGTTCTCGTTGCCAATAATGGTTGTGCGAAAATGATCGCTGCCTAGCGATTTTTGATTAAAATTAGCCGAGAAATAGCCTGTGAGATAATCTAAAAGACAACAGCTATTGTGATCATGTACTCTCTGAGAAATCGCTTGTCTTTTGGCGTGCGATGGATGTTTCCAAAGAGACCCTTTGAAAGGAAAGTTTGTCAACGTGGCCTTTAGTAGCGATTCTAGTTCTTCTGGGAATGGCTTGAGAGGCTTTGATGGGTTTTTCACGGGGAAAAAAGCTGCACTACATCGGTCAGAATTGAAAAACAAGAAACGTGTTATGGTGAAACTTGGCTCGGCTGTGATCACACGGGAAGACGAATGCGGTGTCGCTCTTGGCAGACTGGCTTCAATAGTTGAACAGGTAAGAATACCTCGAAGAATACATAAATTGATAAATACAGTAAAATGTAGTTCTTTATAAACTCTTTTGTATGACTTATTGACAGACTTATTAATTGACAGAGATTAACTGATTAAAGAATCAAACAGTAGTTTTTCCTACCCATTAACTTTATTTCAGTATTTAAGATTAATTTTCCTGTTTCTACCTTGTAAAGTTAGCTAATGTTTATATAAAATATTTTATATAATCCGTGACGGTTAAAAAATACGATTTAGTACTTCAGTACTTCTATAATTTGCATAATGGAACGAAGTTTCATTTCTGTCCGATATTTAGCTCTTAAACATCGAGTTGCAGTTATTAAAAGACGTTTATGTAGTACCTACAAATTTAATATTGACATCGCTCTACACTCATTGAGATCACGTATTAGATCAAGAGTTAATTAACGAGAACCAATTAAGCCTTTTAGCCAAATACAGCCCGAGGGGCCACAAACATATCGATTACTATATATTGCCCTGGTGACTGGGCAATATCTAGATATTGCTCTGTTGACCTGGGGCCGGTTGTACGAAGCCCAGATAGCGCTATTCACTGGATAGTGATTTTTTCAACCTTCGTAAAATGGCCGAAGAGCTGTGAAACTATATGGATCTGGAGCCCACAATAGATCTTAAAAAGTCAGTTTATAAATACCAAATCCTAATCTGAGGTCATAACAATCAACGGCCAATTTTACGATGGTTGAAAAAATCACTATCCAGTGAACAGCGCTATCCGGGCTTCGTAGCCCTGCCCAGGAGCATGTGAGTGCCGGGTACCTACAGGCCCAGGGGTTCAACCCCCCCCCGAGAATATGTGAAAATTAATCATTTTCCAAATGTGAGCAAGTGAAATTCATAATCCTTTACATCATGTGTCTCACAATTTTGTCAGACTAAATATTACTATAAGTATTAAGTACTTATTTATTATATATTTATATACATGCTAGGGCATGCTAGAATATACAGCATGAGGAATTATCTATGTAAAGCTAGGGCAAGGTTTCCTGCATATGTTCTAGGACTACCAACACCGGTGTATCATCTTACAGGCATTAATAAACAAAGTGCAAAGTGATTAGAGCCTTACCCAAGTATTAGACAATCCAATCTGGCTTTGAAGGAATATCGTATTTCACCGAATCACAAGTCTGGTATAAGCTAATATTGTGTGCGTTGTGGTGCTGAATTTCACCAAATAATATTGTTTCAATAAAAAAAAAATTCACCAAGGACAAAAAAATACAAAATGATGTATATTAATTAAAAGATATATAAAAAATACAACACATGGGGTTTTCTTATTGCATATTTCGAGTGCCGGGTGGAAGGGTCCATTTTGGTGTGAGTGCCAGGTGCCACTGCTGTGTGCCGGGCACCGCCGCCAGGCACCGCCCACCGTGGGCAGAACCCTGAATAAATAAGATCTAATATTTGTCAATAGATGTACAAATATTTATACTTTTACTTTACTTTACTATAAACAAAGTACATGTAGTGAACGATGTAATGTCTGGGCGAGTTGGTTAAAGGCACAAGTTTTTTTTGGTTTTTTTTCCTCATTAGTGCATTTTCTTACAGACTATTTAGTCCAAGTTTTGACATTTGGGATATTCACCATAATTTTAATCATGTGAACTTGAAATTGTCCACAAAGTTTTTCAAGTTTGCATCATGGTGACACTGTGCCTTTAAATCTTAATTGGTTGTCTAAAGAGAGATTCTTACAAGTACATTGTATAAAGAGTTATACACAGATCAATTGAGGCCTTATGCCAGATATATAAATACACTAGGGGCCTACATAAAATTATATATAGTCCTGGCATGTAACTAAGGAATTTGGTGTGGCTACTAAATCCATTTCATTTCTGAAGATTTCAGAACTTCAACAGCAGGGCCATGAAATGATGTTAGTCACTAGTGGTGCAGTTGCTTTTGGAAAACAGCGACTCAGGCATGAATTACTTCTTTCACGAAGCATGAGACAATCACTAAGACCAAAAGATTATTCAAAGGTAAAGTACAATGTATATGTCATCAAATAAAATTAATATACTAATTCATTTTTTAGCTTGAATTAAAATATTAAAGTGCCTATGTCATCGTCAGGGACTTTACATATTTATACCAATTGGAACATTCTGAGAAGATTTGTAATATATCTTCTCAGGCAAAAAGTTGATGGAAGTGACGTCGAAAGAGGAATTTGTCTATATGAAAACCACTTTACAGATTCCTCTTTTTACATCACTTCTGTCAACTTTAACGGCAAAAAAGTCCATGAAGATGAAATTTTCGCCTGAGAAGATATATTACAAATCTTCTCAGAAGGTTCCAAATATCCTAAATATGTAAAATCCCCAACCATGATATAGGCACTTTAAAAACTAGTTTTATAGGAAGTATTTTCAAATTGTCAACACTTAATCATATGTGATTATGTATAGACCACTTTCATAATAGTGACTAATTACAATATTCTTTTATGTACATCTTAATAAAGCCTTTCTGGCCTCATTTGTATGTCTGTAATTCAAAATAATTTTTGCTCCACAACACAACCAGAAAGGCTTATTTAGATGCACATAAAAGAATATTTAAAGTGGTGGTGACTATTATGAAAATGTTCTATTAATCTCTTCTGTTCAGTGAACTCACACAAAGCTTATTTTTTTCATGAATCATTGTAAGTGTTTGTTTTTAGGATAACATGATGCCTGAACTTGAGCCGCGAGCTTGTGCAGCAGTTGGCCAAGGAGGATTGCTTTCTTTATATGAAGCAATGTTTAGTCAGTATGGGTTGACTTGTGCTCAGGTAATAACCAGAAGTTTATTACGACAACAACAACAGCACCAATAGCAAGAACACCAGTAACAACACCACTGAACAGAAACAACTGTAACACCTACAGCAGTAGCAATTACAACATTGGTAGAAAAAACAGCAGCAGCAACAACAACATTGGCATCAGCAGTAACAACAGCATTAACAATCCTGCAGCAGCAACAACAGTGCAGCAATAATAGCAGCAGCAGCAGCAACTGCAGTAGCAACAACACCACCACCAATAACAGCAGCAGCAACAATAACAACAGCAGCAACAGCAACAACAGCAGCAGCAGCAACAACAACACAGCAGCTGCAACAACAGCAGCAACAGCAATAACAGCAGCAGCAGCAACAACAACAACAGCAGCAATAACAGCAGCAGCAACAACAACAGCAGCAGCAACAACAACAGCAGCAACAACAACAACAACAACACAGCAGCTGCAACAACAGCAGCAACACCACCAACAGCAGCAGCAATAACAGCAGCAGCAGCAACAACAACAGCAGTAAGAGCAGCAATAACAACAGCAGCAGCAGTGACAACTGCATCAGCAACAACAACAACAGTGGTAGCAGCAGCAACAGCAGCAGTAACAACAACAGCTGTAAGAGCAGCAGTAAACAACAACAACAGTAATAACAACAGCAACAACAGAAGGAACAACAACAACAACAACAACAACAACAACAACAACAACAACAACAACAACAACAACAACAACAACAAAGTATGATAGGATGTGACTACATCACCTACGTGTTATATGTACTTCAGCAGACTTACTGTATGCTTTATCACTGTGTTACAGCTATAAAGAAATGGTCCCACAACGTTTACCTTATAACCCAATGCAAATGTATGTGTCTGCATAAGTGCATTTCATCTTTCAGGTTCTTGTTACTACACCAGATTTCAAAGATCCTGAGCTCCGTGGCAATTTAAGATCAACCATGGATGCATTAATTAAAATGAACTGTGTACCAATTATCAATACAAATGATGCAGTAGCTCCACCACCTGGCGAGGATCACGATTTACGTGGGGTAAGATTACGCACAATAATACACATACATATTTAATTACTTCTTCCCACAAGTGGTCAAGTGGTTTTTCAAAAGCAATTTACATATTAAAATAAATCTCAGTCGCAGGCGTATCAAAGGCACTCCAGGGAACCGCCAGGAGAACCCAGTGAAAAGCCCTCAAAGCACAGGAGAGATCAATTTAGACAACCACAATTCTACTCACACGAGTCCCAAGCTCAAGTCTGTGAACGAGGCCATTCCTAGGCGGACCGGTTACCCGTCCAAGTACTAACCCCGTCCAACTGGGCTAACTTTAGACTGCAGCAGTGAGAGGCAGCCCACTACAGCACTCGCCATCAGGGACCTTAAGCAAGCACAACGCGAATGTCACGACGACGACCCAAGTACAATAGTATTTTTCAACCAAAACAAAGCGTTGAATAATTTGCAGTCCCAAGAGTAACCCCAACACCGTCCTCGTCGCACACACAACGTCAGCTGAAGCGTTTTCACGTTTTCAAGACAACGTTGTGGCAAGGAACAGCAAAAGCTGTAATAGTTTACTTAGGCGTTAAACTATTATACGTCATGTTGTCGAAGCTATGGCTGCTTTTTAAAGGTCTTACAAAATACATAAAGCATACAATATACGATGTCCTGATCCATGGTTTCTTTTAAATGCAACTAACTTAATTGGCATCGTCGTCCTAGCTTGCTTAAGGTCCAGGCTATCATCAAAACCAACTAAAACTCGTAATAATAATTATCTAATTTTAATACACTGGATGAATATTTGATTGTTTTACTGATTACTGTTACTTTACTCTTTCTTTTGTGATTGTTTCTTTAATTTGCATATTAACCCTTTATAGCCCAAGACCTTCCCGTGTGCTGAATAAAATCATCTGGCGTTAGCCAGAATAAAATTCTTAAAGTAGCCAATGGACTATAAAGGGTTAAATGATTATATTCTCAACTTACATACATATAACTAACTCAAAAACGATATAAGATGTGAACGGCATGAACTAGGAAGCCATTTTTCATTATTAGTGTGTTTTTGCCGGGTCAATTGTCTTGTCATTTGTGTACTTTATTTCCTCTCCGAATTAGTCTTTAGTATTTTATTCTAGTTGCTAATGCCAAACGATGTTATTCACCTCTGGGTAAGCCCTCAACGAATGAGCTAACAACTGATATGCAGCGAGATAGTTCATATTGTTGCATTATAAAAACATATTTACATATGGTGCTCTATTTATATTTTATTCTATTTTATTCCATTTCACAGTTTAAAAGAACGGTTGATTCGGTAAGTTGTACATAAGTTTGTTTCCAGTTGATCCTAACATTATTGTAGTGGTCACGGAAGCAAACGGTTGTGACGAGTTATAAGAGTTCCCACAATGACATCAAGGGTCAAATTTGATTTAGGCCAAATTTGAGGTCTCACATTATAACGTAAGGTCTAACTACGTAACGTAAGGTCTCACAATGTAACGTAAGGTCTCACAACGTAACGTAAGGTCTCACAACGTAATGTCTCACAACGTAACGTAATGTAACGTAAGGTCTCGCAACGTAACGTAAGGTCTCACAACGTAGCGTAAGGTCTCACAACGTAGCGTAAGGTCTCACAACGTAACGTAAGGTCTCACAATGTAACTTGAGGCCTCACAATGTAACGTAAAGGTTGGCAACGTAATGTAAGGTCTAACAACCTATTAAAAGTCCTATTTGGGATCTTAAATTTGTATGAATGCCATTGATGTAAATGAAACATGATCAGTGAACAGTTACTTATTCATCCAAAAACTGGTATAAAATGAATTAAAATGTACATTAAATGAAATATAAGGTTGCCGTACAACACAACGCACTGCGGCACAGTACAGTCAGCACAGTACAGCCCAGCAAAGCACAGCACAGCGAAGTATTATAGTACAGTACAGTGCAGTAGACGTACAGTACGGTACAGTACAGTACAGACGTACAGTACGGTACAGTACAGTACAGTGCAGTACAGACGTACAGTACAGTGCAGTGCAGTACAGACGTACAGTACGGTACAGTACAGTGCAGTGCAGTACAGACGTACAGTACGGTACAGTACAGTGCAGTGCAGTACAGACGTACAGTACAGTGCAGTGCAGTACAGACGTACAGTACGGTACAGTACAGTACAGTGCAGTACAGACGTACAGTACGGTACAGTACAGTACAGTACAGTACAGACGTACAGTACGGTACAGTGCAGTACAGTACAGACGTACAGTACAGACGTACAGTACAGTGCAGTGCAGTAGACGTACAGTACAGTACAGTACAGTACAGTGCAGTACAGTACAGACGTACAGTACAGTACAGTACAGTACAGTACAGACGTACAGTACAGTACAGTACAGTACAGACGTACATACAGTACAGTACAGTACAGTGCAGTACAGTACAGACGTACAGTACAGTACAGTACAGTACAGTACAGTACAGAAGTACAGTACAGTACAGTACAGTACAGACGTACAGTACAGTACAGACGTACATACAGTACAGTACAGACGTACAGTACAGACGTACAGTACAGTGCAGTACAGTGCAGTAGACGTACAGTACAGTACAGTACAGTACAGTACAGACGTACAGTACAGTACAGTACAGTACAGTACAGTACAGTACAGTACAGACGTACAGTACGGTACAGTACAGTGCAGTGCAGTACAGTACAGACGTACAGTGCAGTACAGTACAGACGTACAGTGC
>JAWNZC010000291.1:560000-575000 GCA_035771165.1 Paragorgia papillata
AGTCCAAATCCAGTCTGAGTCCTCTAGTGTGAATGCAACGACAGTAAGTCCTATACCAGTCCAGCCTCAGTCCAAATCCAGTTTGAGTCCTCTAGTGTGCATGCAACCACAGTAAGATCTATACCAGTCCCGTCTCAGTCCAAATCCAGTCTGAGTCCTCTAGTGTGAATGCAACGACAGTAAGTCCTATACCAGTCCAGCCTCAGTCCAAATCCAGTATGAGTCCTCTAGTGTGAATGCAACCAGTAAGCCCTATACCAGTCAGTCTTAGTTCAAATCCAGTCTGAGTCCTCTAGTGTGAATGCAACCACAGTAAGCCCTATACCAGTCCAGCCTCAGTCCAAATCCAGTCTGAGTCCTCTAGTGTGAATGCAACCAGTAAGTCCTATACCAGTCCAGCCTCAGTTCAAATCCAGTCTGAGTCCTCTAGTGTGAATGCAACCAGTAAGCCCTATACCAGTCAGTCTTAGTTCAAATCCAGTCTGAGTCCTCTAGTGTGAATGCAACCACAGTACGCCCTATACCAGTCCAGCCTCAGTCCAAATCCAGTCTGAGTCCTCTAGTGTGAATGCAACCAGTAAGTCCTATACCAGTCCAGCCTCAGTCCAAATCCAGTCTGAGTCCTCTAGTGTGAACGCAACCAGTAAGTCCTATACCAGTCCAGTCTCAGTCCAAATCCAGTCTGAGTCCTCTAGTGAATGCAACCAGTAAGTCCTATACCAGTCCAGCCTCAGTCCAAATCCAGTCTGAGTCCTCTAGTGTGAAAACAACAACAGTAAAACCTATACCAGTCCAGTCTCAGTCCAAATCCAGTCTGAGTCCTCTAGTGAATGCAACGACAGTAAGTCCTATACCAGTCCAGCCTCAGTCCAAATCCAGTTTGAGTCCTCTAGTGTGGATGCAACCACAGTAAGATCTATACCAGTCCAGCCTTAGTCTAAATCCAGTCCGAGTCCACCAGTGTGAACGATCGTATTGTCTTTTTTTAGTGATTGATTCCAAGTGTGATTATCCAGCAGCATGTAACGCTATGGAAACCTTACTCATCCATAAAGATCTCCTTGTAACTCAATCCTTTCAGGACATTTTGAACGGCTTGAGACACGAAAGAGTAAGACTACACACTTTAATCACTTTCAATATTTATACGACTTCCAAACACTAATCTACAATTCTATATATAACTGAACTGTGACACCTGTTCATAAAATGACTTTTGACATATTTCCCTCCGTAGGTTGTTGTTCATCCAGCCCCACGTCTGTCTAAGGCCTTGCCGTTTGGACCTGTGCCAGCCAAATCACTGCGCAAAGAATATAGCTCACTAGAGTGCACTATGGAGGTCGTAGACGATGTTAAAGATGCTATAAATCATATCAACAAATATGGGAGTTCTCACACTGATGTGATTGTCACTGACGATGGTGAGTATGCGCGCAAAGATTTTGTCACAGGAGCGCAGTTGGATTGCGTTGCGCTATTTATAGCAAGCCTCCTGAATAGACCACAATGCAATGCGAATTCAAGATGGCGTCGATCGTGTACTTGGACGAGAAGAACGCGGATAATAGTTGTTTTGTTTTCTTCCTTACAGATGAAGCAGCGGAGATGTTCTTGAAAGCCGTTGACAGTGCGTGTGTGTTTCATAACTGCAGCACCCGGTTTTCTGACGGTTATCGCTTTGGTTTAGGTTAGTTTAACATCCGAAATTAAAAAAAAAATTACCATTGTAAATTGGCAGACAGCTAATGACAGGATACTTGACTGGCTTGCTTGGTTCCTTCCTACCTTCCTTCCTTCCTTCCTTCCTTCCTTCCTTCCTTCCTTCCTTCCTTCCTTCCTTCCTTCCTTCCTTCCTTCCTTCCTCCCTCCCTTCCTTCCTCCCTCCCTTCCTTCCTTCCTTCCTCCCTCCATCCCTTCCTTCCATATAAGCTTAGTTGTTTAAGATATATAGACAGGTTTGCTGATCTACTTAAATAAAATATCCGTCTTAATACAATTTACTTTCTAATATCGTTTGTAGGTGCCGAGGTTGGTATCAGCACAGGAAGAATTCACGCCCGAGGACCAGTTGGTGTTGAAGGACTATTAACAACAAGATGGATTCTTAGAGGACATGGGCAAGGTGTGTCAGATTTTGCTGAAGGTGGTAGTCATAGTTACCTACACGAAACTCTTCCCTTGTATACGGAGGAAACAAGCCTGGAGGACCCTGAGAGGACAAGTGAGGACATTGAGGACATTGAGGATGTTGAGGATGTTGAGGGTACAGATGATGTATCTTGTAGTGCATTTCAAGAGGACACGACCGAGCCTAGTTCGTAGTACGTAGATACAACAATGACAACATTCAGTTTTCTCAGTTCTAGTTCTAGAAAGACTCAGCACTATAGACGGGACTCGAACCCGCGACCTTCTTAGTCAGTCGCTCTAACCATTCTGCCACTCCAGATGACAGACCTAGATTGATTATGGTATTTACACCTGGGGATAAGTCAAAACAGTACGTTTGTCACATCATCATCATCATGACATTATCATCATCATGACATTATCATCATGACATCGTCATCATGACATCATCATCATGATATCATCATCATGACATCATCATCATCATATCATCATCATCATGACATCATCATCATCACGACATCATCATCATCATCATGACTTCATCATCATCATCATGACATCATCATCAGCTTTATTTAAAATCAAAATATTAAATATAACACGGTATACGTTTCTCGCAAGCACTTGTTGGGCTACTAGTCGCTTTGTGTCCGTTAAGTTCCACACATACGAAACAACCTGTCTGCTATCTGAGTTCTAGTGCCTCAAAGCAAAGCTTAGAGCGTCTGGCTAGCATTCGGAAGGTCAACAGGTTCGAGTCCCACCTAAAGTTCAGAGTTTTTCCAAGTATTAACCCTTTACTGGTCACAGTTGCTTTTTGTCTACTTATTCATTTTACTTTTGTCCACAGACAATTTTACCCTGGCTAACGAGAGACAATTTTACTCTGGCTAACAATAGACAATTTTACTCTGGCTAACGACAGACAATTTTACTCTGGCTAACGACAGACGATTTTACTCTGGCTAACAACAGACAATTTTACTCTGGCTAACGATAGACAATTTTACTCTGGCTAACGACAGACGATTTTACTCTGGCTAACGACAGACAATTTTACTCTGGCTAACGACAGACGATTTTACTCTGGCTAACGACAGACAATTTTACTCTGGCTAACGACAGACAATTTTACTCTGGCTAACGACAGACGGTTTTACTCTGGCTAACGACAGACGATTTTACTCTGGCTAACGACAGACGGTTTTACTCTGGCTAACGACAGACGATTTTACTCTGGCTAACGACAGACAATTTTACTCTGGCAAAGACAGACAATTTTACTCTGGCTAACGACAGACAATTTTACCCGTAAAGGGAAGAGCTCCCGGAAACTTGGCCAATATAAAGGGTTAACAACTTATGAATAATCTGACATAGTTTAACGCTACTTCGGCTTAAACGTTTTTTGAACGCAGCTTAAAGGGCAATAGCATTAAAAATCAAGTTTGTCTAATTTGAAAGAACTCATAAAATTGTAATAGAAGATCCTTTACAACTTTTTGGTATCTCTCTTCGTTTTCAAGATATTAGTTTTCAAGATTTGCATTTTTAAGTGTTCTTCACTTATCTATGGTTTGCCAGAGGTGTCCACTTACGAGACATTGAGAAAACTTGAAGCCTCGGCCATACTCAGGTGTGTTAATGTCTGGGTCCAGTCCTCTCTGCGCGATTAGCGCAGGCGGTGCAAATTTGCACTAAAAATTAAGTTTGTCTAATTTGAAAGAACTCATAAAATTATAATAGAACATCCTTTACAACTTTTTCGCATCTCTCTTCGTTTTCAAGATATTTCAATTTGTTTGATATGTAAATGAGATGGTCTCTGACGTCAGGAGTGGGGTAAAATATTTTCACATGTAGCAAAACCAGTTATATTTCTAAGTTTGTTCAGCGAAATCATTTGAAACTGTGCACATAAAAACTCCTTGCGACGCTGAACATTTCATGAAAATATTTTACCCCACTCCTGACGTCAGAGACCATCTCATTTACATATCAAACAAATTGAAATATCTTGAAAACGAAGAGAGATACGAAAAGGTTGTAAAGGATCTTCTATTACAATTTTATGAGTTCTTTCAAATTAGACAAACTTAATTTTTGTTGCCAATCCCCCTTAAAAAGTTACTGTTCATGACCCATGCAGACTATAGCGTTAAACTATGTCTGATTCTTCATCTGGCTGCGTTGGGAATTTATTTGTTAACTTATGAAAACTTGTATAACAAGAGCTAACAAAACGTTACTAACTCCAAGCTGAAAATACTATACTAATCTAGACGAAATGAAATTGTAGATGTCATAAGAATACAGTTACAGCATTGAAGCTTATGGCGTGTGCTGTCAGCGCGCTACCTCTCACCAAAAGCTAAGCCCTGTTAGACGAGCCGCCTCATATGAACAGCCCTTAAAACAAAATAATATGGTCTGAAGTTTTATTGCTATTTAACAATTGATTAATGCCTATGGCTATAGAGATATTTTTACATCATTTAATTTTGATAAGATTTTTACAGAAACCATACAGTAAAAATCCGCTAACAAGAACCTACATTTTACCAAATCAGCTTGGGATAGGTTCTTATATTCTTATATATTCTTATGAAAATAAATTCTTAATTTCAGCCTGAGGTTCTTATAGTTGAAGGTTCTTGTTAGCGGGATTTTACTGTATGCTCTGTCTTTTCATCAATTTCGTCGAGGTGAAGTGTCTTCTACTGCGAACCTTCTTGTTCTTAAACTCTTCTTACATCGAAACCGAAGGGAGCGCAAAAAATCTATTCAATTGTTTTATTAGTTGTCATTTCTGAGGAAGAATAATCGTTTTTTCATCGGCGCAGGTACCTACAATCTGAGAGATTGTTCCAGGATACTTTTCTAGCTTCGGGCAACTTCTGTTCCAATTCTAAATTAGCTTTCGAAATTTCCTTCAACGATTTTGATTTCTGTTTGTGAAGAGGTACGAGTTGAACAGGTGGGAGTAACTTCCAAACACTCTCTTCTTCCTGCACAGCACTGCATGAGACATTCTCCTCCTCGATGCCTGCTGTTTTTGTTTTCTCGTACAGAGGAACACGCGCGCACGAGTTCCTTCTTAAGTAGTAACTATCGTGCGAATTTGAAATACTCGGGTGCCGTGACATTTTTCTGTCGTTGGCGTTCGTTTTGGACAAAGATGGGACGAAACTCGAACCACTTAAGCTTTTCGACCTCGATCTAAACCTGTTCTTTGATAACGTTTCTTCGTTGGTAATATTAGGGTCATGTTCTGGTGTAGATTGCCGACTAATTCCCTGACGAGTATCCTCAGTTCTTGACGATTGAATCGACATTTGTAAATCGATTAGTTCCCGTTTCCTGTTCATAAAACTAAGGCTCTCGTAGGCCCTCAGCTTATCCAACGATTTACGCTTTTTTTCCAGCTTCAATTGTTCAAATTTATTTCTGACAACAGAGGCTTTCATAAGTTCGCTTGCAAGACCGGTACGCTGTTCTTCTCTCTTTCTGATCATACTCGATGCACTCCACAACAATATCAATACCCTAATTATCCAATGTATCCTTGTATCCAAAAGAATAAACGTAACCAAAAGTAGAACAATACTTGGGCTATCAGTCTATCCAATTGATGCGGTGAGCAAGGTAAAAATTCAAACGTATCTTGTCCACGTATCTTTGTTTCTCTTCGATGAGCAACTACTGGCCGACCTGTCCACACTATTACACTAATACTCGGCTAAAAAGTCGGGGCTATTTAAGTGCATTGTCAGGAAGCTTTTGCTTACATTCCCAATCCTGTAATTTGAGCAGTTCGTCAGAAATGACACTTGTTTTACGCTCACAATGCGTACACAAAGAGGCGCCCCTTTGTTTCAATTTCTTAATTTATCACGTCAAGCCACTGTGTGTTTTGCGAGATCTTATCTCAAACGTGGGATGGATTTAGTTTCAAGACGAAAGAAACCCAAGAACCCTACAGAAAGACACAAAGTACAGAGGAATTACTAGCATAGACCCGCATATAGCTACCCACGTCGTGAGGATATATAATACCCCAATATACTTCCAATATTACTTGAGTTTTTCAAGATCTTATTTGCTCAATAGAGCACAGGTTTACACACGTAAACATATATATGGCAGATGAAAACAGTTTACTATGACACACATATGTAACCAATCAGAGACAGTGAAACTCGAATTCAAAGCTGTTGCTAATCTTTTTTTCGGTACGACAAAAGCAAACAGATTAGATCAAATGGGACGAGATGACGCGCATCGGCTTGAAAAAAAGGGATTGTTTGGCTTGTATCTATATTGCTTCCTACACTTTTCTCGAAATTCCTGTCACGTCTGGAGGATGTTTTTTAGACAAAGCAATGCATAATTTTGTTAAACTGATATCAAAGTTAAAAAAGCCCAGAGAAAAAGCCCAAAACATACAGAAGAAATGAAATTATTTATTGAACTAACGTTTCGTCGCTACATGCAACATCTTCAGAGTGATTAAATTATTACAAATACATAGACTTTATATATTATAAACGTTGCTAAACTGTCAACATGAGTATAGTGTCCGTACTCTCGCAGTTAATATCAACCCTTTCGCGCTTGTGTATCGTTTCTTTTGGAACGAGTTCGCGGGTGCCAAGGGGTTAAACCGGATTGACAGAAGTATCTCTAAATACGCGCAAAATCAAAGCAATATCACATTGATTGATATTTAATCAATAATGTGGTACATAAGCGGAAATTTATAGGTAGAGATTTGCCGCGTTTTTAGGTATAGTGACTGATTACCGAAATTCCTTTTAATTTCGGGTGCAAGCAGCCTAAGGTAGACTACTTATCTGCCTCAAAACCACGCATAGTAAATGACCGCGTGTTTAGATAGTATAACCTCAGGCAAAATTAGATAAAAAGTGACCTGCCCAAAATTAGCGGATTTGCCGTTCTTCGGTATTGCTAGTGATCTGCCCCGAAACCACGCATAGTGAATTAGCCATGTTTAGATAGCAACCTTCGCAAAATTAGATATAGTGACCTACCCAAAATTAGCGGATTTGCCAGTTTTAAGGGAATCACGTGTAGTGAATAGCCGTGTGTTTAGATCTGCCAAAAATTAGGTAGTCATTGCCGTTTCTATAACCTTTAAGTATATATTAATTAAGTAGTGATTTGAACTGTAGTATTTGAAATAAAGTTGATCATTGAAACAAAATGAATATAATTTGACAAATTGATTTACTTTATATTTGATTTGACGATTCAAGTGGATTCCTCCTAAGAGGGCCAGCCGGCTCTTGAGTGCGTTCACATGGGAAATTTCCAGCCGTCCTACGCGAGATCTCGGGTTGTCAATAGCGGGATCTTGCCCAGCAGGGCTGGCCCTCTTGTCATGTAAACGCAAACAAATTTTTACATAGCTTGCATGCGTAGCGGCGCTTGGTTTTTTTTTGGGTTTTTTAACGACTTTATTGGATATTTACATAAAATTACTTAAAAAATACCCAAACGGAAAAAGCGCGAACGGGACTCGAGGACCCATGCGAGGCGCCTTCCCGTTGTAATTAAAAATAGATATAAAAACAATAAAAAATCAGTCAATACATAAGTCGATCACAGACCAATTGCTCGAAATTCACGACGCACCAATACACACGCGCAGCCCCAAGCCCAATGGGGGGACAACAGTTGACTAGTACCTAATTTTGTTTTTATATACTAAAACACCACCTACGTAACACTCTACTTTTCAAATACTTTTCGATACGATACACAGTAATCGTATATAATAATAATAATACACTTCTCAAATCATTAATAATTCATGAGGAAAATTAAAGGTGATGTACAGTCCGTTCTGCGCATGACCGCCATGGGATCCCCAAAACATGACATTCGTACATAATTACATGAAGTACTGCGCTCAGTGTAAACCGTTAGGAACAGCATGGCAGAAAACCAAGCGATTCGGCGAGGATATCTCTTCGGATTTCTTCTATTTCTTCTGAAAATGTTTTGTTTCAAGTACAAGTAATGAAGAGAAAGCAAGAAAAGCTTACAATCTTGAATAAGGTATCAGTATATTTTTTGTAAATAAAGATGTAAACATTAGTTTCGTACATGCGCAGAACGGACTGTACGTCACCTTTAAAAGAAAGAAATATTTAATCAGTAATTTATTAGAAATCAAAGGAAAATTACGGTCAAATTTAGCAAACTTCTAGCTCGATTTTCTCTTAAAATATAGATTCGTTTGAGAAGCTATGTCCAACACTCGTCAGTGTCCGTCTTCCGATGTCTAAATACAGCCAAGCTGGTTAAAAAACGAAGCTTTGCCTTGTATTTTGAACCTGCTTGGCTGTATTTAGAGATCGGAGGAAGAACACCGACTCGTGTTGGATATATATTACGTAAATATTCTTAATTTATGTGATTTTTTCCTTCGATATCCAAGCATAAATTATTAATGATAATAATTATGCAATTTCTGAAGAAACCTCTGAAACAAAATAAATGCTTAATCAATGCTCTGCGACGATATAAACGCGATACGTGCTGTATTCTGTCTGATTTACATAAATTTTGTATTCGATTTTCGTGCTTGGGAATGCCATTAAAACACATTAGTTTGCGTTCTAATCTTTCACACTTAAAATAACTCCCTCATCTCTTACGTGTTTATCTCTCTAATCTCCTTTAAAGACTATCTTGTTGACAGCTAAAAAGCTGATGGAGACAATTAGTGCCAAAATTCTCGTCTAAATTAAAATCATTCTTATCTTCAGTGCCTCCAGACCATTCTAGGACACCCTTAAGCCAAGCATTTTTAAGTGTTCACTTATCTATGGTTTGCCAGAGGTGTCCACTTACGAGACATTGAGAAAACTTGAAGCCTCAGCCATACTCATGCAGGTGTGTTAATGTCTGGGTCCAGTCCTCTCTGCGCGATCAGCGGAGGCGGTGCAAATTAAAGGGCAATAGCACTAAAAATTAAGTTTGTCTAATTTGAAATAACTCATAAAATTGTAATAGAACATCCTTTACAACTTTTTCGTATCTCTCTTCGTTTTCAAGATATTTCAATTTGTTTGATATGTAAATGAGATGGTCTCTGACGTCAGGTGTGTGGTAAAATATTTTCACATGTAGCAAAACCAGTTATATCTCTAAGTTTGTTTAGCGAAATCATTTGAAACTGTGCACATAAAAACTCCTTGCGACGCTGAACATTTCATGTTAGATATGTAAGTGATTGTGCTCTGTATGAAAATATTTTACCCCACTCCTGACGTCAGAGACCATCTCATTTACATATCAAACAAATTGAAATATCTTGAAAATGCAGAAAGATACGAAAAAGTTGTAAAGGATGTTCTATTACAATTTTATGAGTTCTTTCAAATTAGACAAACTTAATTTTTAATGCCAATCCCCTTTAAGTGCCTGTGGGCGACTGATTATCGTTAACCTGCGTTCCTGCGTCGCATTTTCATTCCATCGTGTAGATCGAATCGGCACATATGCAGGCTGGCTTATTGTGCATTCCGCAATATAGTATGAAGGTTAGATATACTGCCGAGAACGTAGGAGTAACGTTTCGAGCGAAGGCCCTTCGTCAGAGAGAACACGTTTCTCTTTGACGAAGGGCGGCTTCGCTCGAAACGTTAGACTCCTATATACGTTCTCTGTTTCAGCAGTATATCTATACTAGACCATTACTATCGCAAGAAGTGCTGCCTGGTCAATAGTTGGTAGGTTGTTCAGCGACAACAATTCTTCACGTGGGATAAGACCATTGTGAAAAGCATTCAAGTACATATTGTCTCCTTGCACTAAGACTCGGTCGATAGTAGATGAATTCCAATCGTTCCCTTGAATAGTTTGTGCTGTTAACAGCGCTGATACTCATAAAAGAGCACTGTTTTCCTCGAGACTGACCACTAAAACGTTCATGGCCTTGATGGATACTTCCACAAGCAAGTATAAAAGACATGATCATTGACCGCACTTACTTAGCACCAGTGGTAGCGCACTTTGCTGCAGCCTCGTACCCAGGCTCTTTACTGCTATCATACCCATCTGTTGCATGGTCAGGGCGTTCAGAACCAACATCTCCAAATCTCCAAATCCGAAAATTGATATACGCAGTCATACATAGCTCGGCAAAAAGACTGAGCACGAGTAACGCATAGGTAACCCAAGAGAGATGCAAGAATAGTGAATAGTGTAAAGAACATTTACACTCAATTCTCAATTCTTAATAGCGAGGTTCAGATCACACTGAAATTTCTAGAAGGCATATTCATCTCTTCTCTTAATAGAGGCATATTCATCTCTTCTCTTAATAGAGGCATATTCATCTCTTCTCTTAATAGAGGCATATTCATCTCTTCTCTTAATAGCGAGGTTCAGATCACACATGAAATTTCTAGAAGAGACTTACATAGCGAAATAGACTGGCTAACTGTCAGACAAAGGATTTATCTCCAAACTCTAATGATGTTACATAAATCATTATATACCTGAGCCTTCCACCATTTATATGCATCTTCATGTATTAGAAATTTTACATGAGCATAATACAAGGTTCTCAACAAGGTGTAGAAAGGATAAACTATTATTAAAGAAACCTAAATTTAAGAAGAAAACATTTTTAGCCCGGGCTTTTAGAGTTAGAGCAATTGAAATATGGAACAATCTCAATAGTGAAACTAAGAGTATAGCTTCTAAATCTCGGTTTAAATCGGCTTTTCGTAAGCAGCTTAGTTGGTTTATATAATTAGTGTTAACCCTCTAACTCATAGAAAAATGTAATATATATGTAATTTACCATATATTTATCCATTTAGAAGTTATACTCAAAATTTTAGTAAATATATTAATTATTTAAATTATTTATTTTAAGACCTCGTGTAAACTAGCACTAGCTAACTGAGGATCTTATTAAATACAAATACACTTCCACTAACGCTACTGCTACCGTAAATGTGGTTAAGCTAATGTAATGTTCGTTTTTTGTTCTGTAGTCGTAGTTGGTTTAGGTTTAATTGAGACCTGCGACCATTACTGAACGTAAAAACAATATTTGACATGCTTAATTATATTTACGGTAGCGGTAGCGGAAGTGTGATCTGAACCTCGCTAATAAGCTGCATACGACGAAGGTGAATTTGAAGATAACGAATTTCGTTGTTTTTGTTTATTTTAATTGCTAAAAGATGTCAAGACTAGAAGAGCCATATAGCATTAGGAATAAACATCAAGAATATTTATTGTATGATGCTTGACTATTTTATAACCTTCAAAGCTCTTAAATCTCCTCTCAAAAACAGGAAAAGCAATTGTAATGACCTTAAAATTAAAAATTTCGTTTAGTCACGAAAAGGTCAACCTTCACCATGCATGTTTATAACTGTGTTGAATTAGCCAGCAATAAAAAGCTATATGCGATTGGACCATTGCCCCTCACCATTAGGAACAAAACGTTAAGAAATTCGCCTTAATCTTTTCATTTTTGTATTCATTATGTGTTTTCACATCAGAATATTGAGCTGGGCTTTCTTTTATATCCATTCAAAGATTGTCCGAAAAATCGAAAGTCCTCTTTCGTGCAGTAATTAAATCATAAAGAACACATCAGGGCATTAACCCCTCTGGTGTATGTCTCATAGGAAATTAGATCCCGGCAGTTTACAACATCTAGGATAAGTGTCCCCATGACTTTGGTCACGATTTAAACCCCTTACGGTATTAGTCCCCACTGCTCTAATCGTATTGCGATTACATCCCGGAACATTCGACCCATTTCATGTCAAATTTTAAAATTATTATCAAATAAAGTTAAATCTATTTTTTTTATAAAATAAAGTTAAGTTTAAACTTATTATCAAAAAAAGTTAAATTTAAAATTATTATCAAACTAAAATTCTGATTATATTAAAAGAAAATATGGAAGAATATTAAACAATAACAAAAGCTAAGCGAAGGATTATTTATGCAGATCTGTTTCTCAAAATATCATTACTGGAAAAAAGAACTAACGAATAAAAAAAACATGACGCATTTTCTAGTCGAAACCAGCAAGAAACTCGACCGTATAGCGATTGGAAACCTTAGTGTCACTGAGAAAATGACACCATATGTACATCTACGCATGCTGAAGTTGCTGGTTAGATGAGCAAATTAGATAATCCCTGATTACGAAAGCTATTCTGAGCGAAAGATTCTTTCAGTCGCCGCGTTTGTTTTTTTAATTATACAGTTCGGGGGGGAAAATGGCAGAAAAAAGTACACGCTGCAAGTGCTTTTGTTAACTTCTAGCAGTACGTTTGTGCGTTTGGTTGTTTGCTGTAAAACTAAGTGAAGATATGAGAGCAGATGTAGGACTAAATAATAGAACCCATTGCTAAATATTTGGAACCGGCAACAATTAGTAACGCTCTTAAGAGAACGTGTTATAAATCAACCTGCTGTGTCCTTGAATTTCACCAAGTGGGAGACAAAAAGGTTAAAAGACAAAGACACTGTTATTAATAAATTATATCTATCGGTATTTTATGTTTTGTAGTTCCCACATGGAGAGCTAGAAAGAGAGTTTAATCGGTACCCTTTAAACAAAGAATAGTCATAACATACTTAGTCTACATTGGTGTATATCGAGTTCATTTGCGCTTACATATGTTCACAATGTTTAGCGATAAAACGTAACGCATCTACACCCGACAACTTTTTCCTAACGATAATTGTCATTGTGATGTATCCATTTGACCATGGTTTAACTTAGCAGAATCAAAAAGACATTTTGCATCATTCATGAGCGAATCACAAGCAAGGGATGTTCTGTGTACGAACAATCACATACACTAAAATAACATTCATCAAGATAGAATCGTTTTATTGCAATACACACAGCTAACAGAATTTCTAACTGGTGTTATTTAATTTCGTTTTCCCGTATAATGTGACGAAGCCCTTATTTGAGGACAGTTCATTTAGTTTACACAATCTGTTATCACAAGCATCCCTGTGGATCGTTCCACTGTATAAAGAGGTTATTTTTTGTTTTCATGTTTGTCATTCTACTGGCCCCAGTTGGTTGTCCTTTATAACAACTGTGTCATTGTCCACCTCCGTAATCCTAGCAATTGCATAGGCACAACAGCTTTAGCTAGTTTATTGAGTTGCGAAGTCTAAAAACCGCTCACAGTGAGACGCGAAGCAAGGTTGGACACCGAGGCATTGACAGGCATGGCCGCGGCAAACACTCGTTCGCTTTCGGCGATTTTTCTCGCATCCTATCTGGCGTTCCATTTCCAACGAGTTCAAAGCGACGTTTACATGCATAACCCAAGAGGCTCTAACAACAGGCTCAATGGGAATGGTCAAAACCGAAGAAATAACAATCGCTTGTTTGACTCACAGGTAAGTTCAAATCAGAGTCACTAAAAAGTGTTTCACAAATCATGAACCGAGCTCGTTCATCCATTTTATAAAAAAAACAAAAAACAGACTAAGACAGATTTTTAGCAACGAAATACTAAAGGGAGGCACGGGTATAGGCACGAGCTGTTAGCGCACTGCCTCTCACCGCAGAAATTAAGCACGCAGGTCGAATAGGGTTAGTACTCGGATAGGAGACCACCTTAGCTTCATGTGTTGTTGGTTCTCTCTTGTACCTCGAGGGGTATTTCACCGGGTTCTCCAACTTCTCCGGTTTTCCTTCCTCCGTAAAATCAACACCATACTTTCCTCAGTTAATTCTACAAACTAGTTCCATCAAGGGGTGAGGACCATTGAGTTATCAGTATCTAAATACTGTCATATGTTACCCCCAATAAACAAAGTCTATTTCTACTCTTTTAGTCAGTTACATTTATCTCATAGTTAAAAGCAATTTTAAAAGAATCTCATTAACGCCCAAATACGCACTCAGTTCAGCTTAACCCATGTTGCTGCCTAGGATAACCTAAGATGTCTGAGGGCTCTCGCTTTGACGAGTAAAATCGTCTGGCGTACGTTAGACAGGGTAAAAAAGGTAAAGGAGCTGTTTTTGGCTAGCTCAGGCAGAAATAGTCCATTTTAGGACTACTTAGATACGATAGGAATGGGTTAATCACTTAGGATATACGAGAGCTCTTCCTTTGACGAGTAAAATCATTTGGCATTAGACAAAGTAAAAAAGATAAAGGAGCTGTTTTTAACCAGCTCAGGCACGAATAGGTTAACAGGTCCACATCTGGTGGTGGTCAGGGATATAGAGGGACGGGGAGAGCATCTGGTAAATAGTCGCCCACCCACCAACCCCAACCTCCCCACCAACCTCACCATCATCTCTCACCTCCCCACCAACTCCCACCTCCCCACCAACTCCCCACCAACTCCCACCTCCACACCAACTCCCACCTCCCCCACCAACTCCCAACTCCCCACCAACTCCCACCTCCACACCAACTCCCACCACCCCATCAACTCCTACCACCCCATCCGCGGAGGTCAACTTCAATGGTCTGTGCTGTTAGACGTTAATTGCTACTAGCCTCACCTTTCTTTCCTTGGCAAACGATCAGGATTACGGATGCTCACAAGGAGACCACTGCGTCTATTCATGACACTATATCCAGGATTGCCAGGAAGATAAATATACCTAATTCAAGATATGAATAAATGAAATAAATATTACTACTACTATACTAATTACTGTGGGACAGCGAAATTGGGTGAAGAATAATGATATTAGGTGATAGACTCCATATGGTAGTAACCATACCGGGTAAAGTAAAGAAAAAGCCGACCGCCAACAACAGAAGATGAAGAGGCGAGTCCCTCGATATTGAAGAAACTAGATTTTAGTTTCAC